>JAJKFI010036521.1:11832-32159 GCA_029204185.1 Lerista edwardsae
ACCCTACATGGCATAGCTCACAGCTTCATTGAGCTACTCAAGCCCCTGCGCCACGACAAGGCAGTGATCCATGAAGGGGATCACTCCTGCAGCAGCCCTACTCCTCCGTCACTTGCTGAATTCCCGCCAATTAAGCACCGATTAAGGGGGCATTTCCCCATATAACCTTGCATGACCCTAACAGCAGCCCCTCCCCTCGACACCTTCACACCACCCTATCAGCACCCTGTAGGTGTTCCCCTGTTTGTCTTCGAATAGAGTCCTACCCCCTCTGCCTTGGACTAGACCTGCTCCTTCCTCTGATCCAAAAGAACCTCCAGCCTGTTGTGAAAACCGCTGCAGGCTGAAACAGCGTCCTTACCCGGCAGTAGGCGCCAGCTGCACCTATGGACTCCTCGGATCGGCACCTGCTGTTTAGTATAATATAGTAGAATACACCTGCACCTGGTATAATATGGCAATTGTCTTAAAATTAAAATTGTCTTAAAATTGTCCTTGGTGACAATAACGCGGCCATCACTGAACAGGTCGCTGAATTTCTTTTTGAGGTTATGAGAAAAACCCTGAGCCAATAGGCAGATTGCCCCCCCTCTCCCTCTTTCTCCCCCCTGCATCAGTAGTCGTCCTGATTTCTGTATGCATGTTTTTAATGCCAATAAAGGTTTGGAAATGATTCTAAGACTCCTCATATCTGCACCTGCCGTTTAGTATAATATAGTATAATACACCTGCACCTGGTATAATATGGCAATTTAAAAAAAAAAAAATCCAAAAAGAACTTTCCTTTAAAAAAAAAAAGATTTTGAAATACCAAAAAAAAAAAAAAAGTTGTTTTCAGCAGTGAATGTACTTTCTAGCAAACTACGGAAAGCAAATATGTTCAAGGGTTTATTTCTTCCTCTATAAAGGTAGGTTTTAGCCTGTGAGACACAGGTGAGCTTCCAAGGTGCTATTTAAAGATTTGCTTGGAAGTTGTTGCTTTAAGTTTGAAGCGTTTGTGCAATTTTTGATACTTTTTTTAAAGTATTTCTATTGTGATCTGAGCTGGTATGTTGAAGGTGAAATGAGCAGACGCGGCATCAGGCAAATGGCTAATACACCCACACAGAAAACTATAAGAACCTTCCTAATGTAAGGCGAAGCCCTTCCTTGTCCCCCACCCCATTTTGTCACTTATTTCAGCTGGCTGAGCCAACAGACGTCTCAGGCCGTCTCAGAGGCCTTCTGGGGCGTGCGCTGGAACGGGGATGGGAGGTGGTCATGGCCATGGCGGGTGCTCTACCCTCCTCCCCCGAGGTTGGGGAACTGCCCAACGGGGGCCTTCTCCGAGGAGCTTATCACAGCACAACATCACGTCTGGTTCCATGACACAGCCGATCTAATGTGGTCAAGACTTTGACGTTCACGAGGCCCTGTTCCCGCTCAAGGAACCTCATGCACAGAACTCCCACCGAGAGTTGTGGCGCGGCCTCCCTGACCCCCTTGCAGCCTCTGGGCTCCCTGAGAAGGGCTTCCCCACCTGGGTGGGTCCCCGGGGACCCCTGGCTTGGCGCATGCGCTGGCCCTGGACTAGCCAACGGGTCTCTGCCAGGGTTTCCTCTTCCTTGAGCAGAGGGGTGGGGTGGCCTAGTGCTGACTCAGGCCAGGAGCCTGCTTCCCCCACGGTCTCAGGGGGTTGGTGGTGGGGTTTGGATCCCCCCTCCCTCCAGGCCAGGAGCTTCTTGGGCGGCTCCCTTCTGGTTGCTCCAGAGGGGCTGTCCAGGAGCCACCCGAGGAATGACCACTCGCCCTGACAGCCATGCCCCCTAAGAGCCACTCGACTGCTGCCCAGGGCCTGTCCCTTCCAGTCGCATCTCATGAGACCCCTTCCCAGTCCACCTCCTGTCCTGGTGCAGCCTTGCACCGATGTCCGGGCATGCTGGGCGCGATGCTCGTGCCACATCGGAGGCCCTGCCCTGGTGCCGTGGGAAGGCATGGCCCATCAAAGGCCCGCAGCCAGCGCTCCAAGCACCTCTTCGGCCAGCCGGCTCTCCCTGTCACGGCTGTCCTCGGCCCTTGGGGTCTTCCCAGGCTGCCACCCACTCCCAGGTAAGCCTGGCATCCTCCCCAGCCGGGCAACTGCTCAGCTTCATGCGGGAGTTTCCTGGCAGTGACATCACCGCCCAATGCAGGCACTGACATGCCAGAGCAGCTAACCTAAGCTGGCCCGTGCAGCAGGTAGGCGGGGGGACGGGACCAGGAAGTCGGGGGGGAGGGAGAGAGAGAGAGAGAGAGAGATGGGAGGGAGGATGACAAGACACTGGAATTGGGCTGAAAGATGCAAGACTTACCGCATCGTCCGCCTGTAGCTCTGCCACTGGGCTGCAGAGGCGTTTCTACAGGGATGGCAAAGCTCTAAGTTTTGCAAGGAGCCTGACCCTGTCATGTAAATCCTGCCTCTCCCTTGCTGCTGTAGCCAGTAAGCAACGCCAAGATGTTGCTGTTCCCTGTGAGGATTGGCTACAACGGTGCAGGAGAGGAGTGATTTCCACTGCAAGGTAAGGCTCCTTGCAAAACTTAGAGCTTTGCCATCCCTGTAGAAACGCCCCTGCTGGGCTTTTCCACAGCTGAGAGCAGGAACAAGGTGCTCCGCTATGGCTCTCTCCAACTTTTAGACGTCCTACTTTTTGCAGCCCATCTGCCAGGGATTTCAGCAGCCTCAAGGACACTGAGCAAACTGCGTTCACGGAGGGTCGTATTCCTCTCCTCGGCCCCCACTCCTAATCTCAAGGCCTCCGAGAAGCAGCCGCAGCTGAGTGGCAGATCGAATGTGTGTTTTCAACGACATAATTGGTGCTTCAAGGTGCTTCTGTGACAGGCGCTGCCCATGAAATGGAGCAACACCAGTAAACCGTTGCCACCCCTTTGCCACTTCAAATGCAAAGTCAAGTGGGGGGTGGGGGGAATCTGAGTTGCGAAGCAAGGCAAGCAAGAAACCAAGCGGTGCCCCGTGGCAGTGGCGCTGCTGCTAGTACTATGCCACGTCGACTCTGTGGCAGGCTGGAAGGGCGGGCACCGGACACTGCTGCTGCTGCACAGGACACTCCTTACAAAGGTGGTGGGCTACTGGTACCGGGTGCAAGGGAGTGGCCACAGGATGCAAGCATCTTGTTGTCTCATGCCTCCCTGGGGCGCCTGGTGGGCTGCTGTGAGATACAGGAAGCTGGACTAGATGGGCCTTTGGCCTGATCCAGCAGGGCTCTTCTTATGTTCTTATGTTCTTATGTTCTTGTCTTCCTAACATCCCTGTATGGGAGATGAGGATGAGAGATCGTACCAGTCTAGACATGGAATGGAGAATGATAATAATAATAATAATAATAATAATAATAATAATAATAATAATAATAATAATACATTTATTTATAATGTATTATTATATAATGGCCAGAAAATAAGTGCAGCCAATATTTCCCCAAGCAATGGATGTACGCAGTGGTGTCATTCAAATGATTTAGGAACAGGAACTCACTTTTGATTGGCACTTGTTGGGGTCCGCCCACCGGAAGTGATGTCATAAGCCAGAAGTGATGTCATGATTGTTGCCATGGATGTGATCATGTTTGTAATAACTTCAGCTTGTGGTTAGTGTTGATTTAACTTCCATTGCTTTGCTTTCTAGAGATGTGTATATACATATTTTGCTTCAACTGTTCCCTGCTTAAATAGCAGGGGCCAGCTTCGAGTGGGCGGGGCCAGCTCAACTTCTAGGAACCGGTACTCGCATAGTGGTGCGTAGTGGGTGCATGACATCACTGGATGTACATCAGTGCTCCCCTGCACATAGTAACCTGCTGCCCCTGCCTCTGGAGATTCAATGTGGCCATCATGGTTGATAACCACTGATAGACTACAGGCTACCAATGAATGTTTAGAATCCATTTTAAAAGTCATCTAAGCCAGTGGCCAACAACACCCAAACTGCAAACCAGTGAAGTGGATTTCTGTCGCTAGGGTTGGTGTCACTCGGTGAGGTCACACAGAGTGTAGCGTTATTTAGGGCTCAATCCTATCCGACTTTCCAGAGCCAGTGCGGCTGTGCAGAGGGGGGGGGGGTTTGCACTGCATCCTGTGGTGGGGATGCAGTCAGGTAGACCTCCCCGAGGTGAGGGGGCATTTGTTCCCTTACCCTGAGGATACACTGCAGCTACATCGGTGCTGGAAAGTTGGACAGGATTGCATAGGACTTTTTTATTTAACTATTTGAATAGTACAAGTCACCCAGCAAGTCAGTAACCAACAAAAAAAACAACAACAGTGGCCAACATGATGACACACAACTGAGTAAGAAGTGTCCCAGGGAGCTCTGATACATGGGAAAGGGAGCTAATGCAATAACTTATTAGTTCCACGTTTCATCATAAGAACCTCTCGGTTCTTATGTTACCTCTCGGAACACAGTCTCATTGGTCAGTTTTGAGTTAAGGAAATCCACTTCTTGTTGTAAACGTCAGTTACTGTTGTTTGTTTGTTTGTTTGTGTACAACAGCAATTTTCAATCATTTTCATCTCATGGACACACTGACAAGGCACTACAATTGTCAAGGCACACCATCAGTTTTTTGATGACAAGGCACAAAATATGCCTGGGGGTTGGGGCTTACATCTCCAATGGCCCTATTAATAAATGACCCTCCCCCAAACCCCCGCAGCACACCTGCAGACCATGGCACACTGGTTGAGAACTGCTGGGATATAACTTTTGATAGTACACAGATAATTCAATAGGATCTATTTCATTACATTTTCCCTTAAGATACGCACTGAATGATATATATTATTGTTCCTAAAAGCCACAATTACCACAATTTTGGTCAACACACACACACACACACACACACACACACACACACACACACACACCGCTAACACCTCCTTTTGAGTCAGGAGTGTCAAACTCATTCCATACAGAGGGCCAGTCAGCATTCATTGTGGCTGCTGGGAGCCAGAAGTAATGTTATTAATGAGAAAGTGACATCATTAAGCAGGAACTGACTAGAAATAAGCACTTTGTTCTCACCTGGCAATACATTAGCTGCAAAGGACCAGAGACAGTATGCAAACCTTGACCGTATTTTCAAGACAGGGAGGGCCCAATTATCACACAAGCTGCCCTTTCAGCAGCACCACTCCTGCCAGGAAGGCAGCCTGAGCAGAAGCTGGGCATGGCTGCCAAGGGACAGCTAGGAAGGATTAGGAGCAACACACACACACACACACACACACACACACACACGTACGTTTCTTAGTAGGTTTTGCTTGCTCTGCATTCCTGCACTGGCCTCCCTCTGTGCCTTTGCTGGGGGGGGGGGAGCTTCATTTCCTACTCTCAGCACCCCCTACTGGCCCAGATGACTAATTGCGCTGGAGTTGCTTGCTTGCTTGCTGCAGGAAGTCAGGAGACAAGGCAAGCAACACGGGGGGGGGCAGATAAAAAGATTCTGCGGATCTCATTCATGTGCTTCTCATGCAGGCCCACAAGCTGTATGTTTGGCACCCCTGCATATTTGGGGGTGAGGTTTTTTTTTTGCTTTTTTGGTCATAATGTTTGCTGGAATAAAAATACTACAATCTGGATTTTCCCACTGAATTCCTGGTGAAATTCTGCATCCAATGGTGTTATTCCTTAAAATCATGATTTTTAAAACAGTGATTTTTACAAAAGAAGTTTTATCTTCCATTTTTTAGTTTTTTTCACTATAACATTTGCTAGAATAGAGATATTACACTTCCGTGTTTTTTCCATTGAATTGGTTGTTGTTGTTCAGTCGCTAAGTCATGTCCGACTCTTCACGACCCCCTGGACCGCAGCACGCCAGGCCTCCCTGTCCTCCACTAGCTTCCTGAATTCACCCAATTTCATGTTCATTGCTTCGGTGACACTCTCTAACCATCTCATCCTCTGCCGCCCCCTTCTCCTTTTGCCTTCAGTCTTTCCCAGCAGGAAGGTCTTTTCTTCTCTCTTCTCAGGAGGTGGCCAAAGTACTTGAGCTTCAGCTTCAGGATTTGTCCGTCCAGGGAGCAATCAGGCTTGACTTCCTGGAGGATTGACCGATTGGATCTCCTTGCAGTCCAGGGGACTCTCAAGAGTCTTCTCCAACACCATAATTCAAAGGCATCTATTCTTCAGTGCTCTGCCTTTCTTATGGTCCAGCTCTCACAGCCATACATTGCTACTGGGAAAACCATCGCTTTGACTACGCGAACCTTTGTTGGCAGGGTGATGTCTCGGCTTTTGATTAAGTTGTCTAGGTTCTCCATAGCTTTTCGCCCAAGAAGTAAACGTCTTTCAATTTCATGGCTGCAGTCACCGTCTGCGATGATCTTGGAGCCCAGGAAAATAAAGTCTGTCACTGCTTCAATTTCTTCCCCTTCTATTTGCCAGGAAGTGATGGGAGTGGTGGCCATGATCTTAGTTTTTCTAACGTTGACCCTCAAGCCAATTTTGGCACTTTCCTCTTTCACCCTCATCAGAAGGTTCTTTAGGTCTTCCTCACTTTCTGCCATTAGGGTGGTGTTGTCTGCATATCTGAGGTTGTTGATATTTCTCCCAGCAATCTTGATTCCAGCTTGTGAATCATCCAGCCCAGCCTTTCTCATGATGTACTCTGCACATAAGTTAAATAAGCAGGGTGACAGTATACAGCCTTGTCGTACTCCTTGTCGTGTAGACCATCTGGTGAAGTCCATGTGTACAGTCGACATTTATGTTGCTGGATTTTCAGTTCTTTGTCTTCAGATAGTGGAAGCAGGAGGAAAAGAAGCAATTGGCGCACAGCTGGGTCAAGGGTTGCCATTTGGCTGCTGGGAGACTCTGGGGGCAGCCTCATTGCATAGAGCATGCTAGAGCTCCTCCTCCACTGCAGGACCTGTTTCCAACTGACCCTGGGAATCCTACGCTTTATACCAGATGCCAAGATAAAGCTGTACATGTCCTGGGCTGCAGCTGAGCCCATGCAGAAGGGTGGTCAAGAGTCCAGCATTTTCACCTGAGCTGTTTCATCCATGCCATTCAGATCAGGGGTTCGCAAATTTCTTAAAATGACTGTCGGGAACCCATAGCTTTACTTTAAAAAAGGTGATCTAGAAAGAAAGGAGTTTGTTAACAAGTAATGTTGTAGTTATTATTTGTGTAAAAAATGCTTGTAAATACATTTTGTAATGGGGCAGCTCTAATGAATAGCCTAAGCAGTGATGTCATGCAGGGGGAACACAGGGGAACTCAGTTCCACTAGTTAAAATTAGGGCTGACTCCGCCCACTTCACTCTCCCTCCTCCCACCTCCTGATTCCTCTGCAAAGAGCTTTTCTTCTTGGTTGGCCGGCACTAAGAGAGTTAAAGGGAGCGACTCCAGATTCCTAGGGGGGCGAAGGGGGAAGGGCTGCAGTGGGGAAGTCCCACTGACACGTGCCAATCAAAAGTGAGTTCCTGTTCTTAAATCATTTAGATGACACCACTGGCCCTAAGGCTTTAGGGGCTTAAATGGCCCTTCTACTGCCCGCACAACCTTGATGGACTTGGGAAAAAAAACACCAGAAAAAAACCCTCAAACTTTTGTCTCCCTATATCTACAGTACACAAGCTTGCAAACTGCAAGATCTCAACTGTTTGCAGGGCATTTAGCAGCTATCCTGCAAACTGGAGGAGCTCAGCTCTCTGTGGAACCATCACCAGCTTTCTGGTTCTTGAATAGCCTCAGGACTTGAGGCAATTAGTTATCCGACCTTTCCATCACCTGCGTTTTCATTGGAGACTCTGCCGGACACACCAGAAACTGGGTCATGTGTCACCAAGTAGGTCCTGACCCACAGTTTGAGAAATGCGGACTCAGATAACTTAGCTGAAGTAGCCTTGACTACTAAGTGGAAACATATCTAGAGTAGACCAGACAGAGGCATTGTTGTGGACAGGAAACTGAGAGGGCATTCTGATGGTGAATGGACACTTGTGGCATCCTGCACACATTCTCCCTGGAGCATAGAAAGTTGCCTTTTACCAAAGTGGACCCTTGCGCTGTTAACCCCGATGGGCAGAAGCGCTCCATGGTTTGAGCAGGGGTCCTGCCTAGCCCTACCTGATTAAACCTGCAAAGCTACATGCAAAGCTACGGTTATGGCTCCATCCTGCTCCTTCCTCCCTCCCTCCCTCCAAAGCAGGTAAGAGCTGAACGCAAGGACATTGCAAACGGCCCCACCCCTGTGTAGAGGAAAGAACCGCCATGTCGTTCCCAGCCTGTGAGAAAAGCTGCTCTAATACGCTCCTCTGTCCTTCCACTCACATCAAATTACATCTCGTTGCCAATCTCACATCAATGGCACGGTATGAAAGGCATCGCGGCACATCTGCTGCCTCTGATTAGCCAGGGGAGAATCTGCCTTGTCACTCAACATTCTCCCCTCAGCCTTGTTTCAAGGGATCAGCCATCAGAAAGCTCAAACAGCAGCAGGGCGTGTGAGATGAAAGTGCCCCGAGAAGGGAAGAAGCAAAGAAGGAACGAGACGCTGTTTTTAAAGAAAATGAATCTGAAAAGACGCTTGGCGATGCCCTAAGAATGACTCTCAACTTCGTCTGCTCCAGGGTTCCAGGCACTGAAGCTTCCACCGCAGGGCTTCACCTGGCTGGGGTCCCATCCTGAAGGTCAATTAGGCTGCGGCTTCTTACAGGGTGTTTAATTGGGTCTGAGCGGGGTGCGGAAGCCGCACGTGTCTTATTTCAAATAGATGCAATCCAGGGGAAAGAACGTTCGGGCAAACACAACACGCTGCTGTCACTTAGCCCAGACCAGACGGAGGAGCTGTCGGTGAGCGGGAGAGCTGATCCAGGGAGAGCGGTCCTGTTGTGTTTGCTCTGGTCCTGGAGGAGAAGGGGGCAGTCTGTGGGAGCTCCTGGGCTCAGCTTAGCTATTGGGTCACCAGCTGACTGCCCCCTTCTCCTCCAGGACCAGAGCCTAATTTCCATTCCAGGCAAGATGGTGGAAAGCCTCAACAAAAACAAAAACTTAGAACGCATAAGAACAAGCATTGCTGAAGGAAAGTCAGCATGGCTTCTGTAAGGGTCAGTCTTGCCTCACGAACCTTTTAGAATTCTTTGAAAAGGTTAACCGGCATGTGGATGCGGGAGAACCGGTGGATATTGTATATCTGGACTTTCACAACAAGTCTGACACAGACCCCCCACCAAAGGCTGCTGAGGAAACTCCACAGTCAGGGAAGAAGAGGGCAGGTCCTCTTACGGGATAACAATTGGTTAGGGAGCAGGAAGCAGAGAGTGGGGGTCAATGGGCAATTTTCACAATGGAGAGAGGTGAAAAACGGAGTGCCCCAGGGATCTGTCTTGGGGTCGGTGCTTTTCAACTTGTTCATAAATGACCTGGAGACAGGCATAAGCAGCGAGGTGGCCAAGACACTAAAGACATTAAACAGAAGACACTAAACTTTTCTGGGTGGTGAAAATCAGAAGGGATTTGTGAAGGGCTCCAGAATGATCTCTCCCAACTGGGGAAATGGGCAGCAAAATGGCAGATGCATTTCAATGTAGGGCAGTATAAAGTGATGCCCATTGGGGCAAAAAAATATATCAAAATTTCACATTTAGGTTAATGCATCTGAGTTATTTGCAATCAATCAGGAAAGAGATCTTGGGGTGCTAGTGGATAACTTGATGAAGGTGTCGACCCAGTATATGGCACCTGTGAAGAAGGCCAATTCCATGCTTGGGGCAATTTAAAAAAGGAGTTGAGAATAAAATGGCCAATATTATTATGCCATTGTACAAATCAATGGTAAGGCCACATCTGGAATACTGTGTACAGTTCTGGTCGCCACATCTCACAAAGGATATTGTGGAACTAGAGAAGGTGCAGAAGAGGGCAACCAAAATGATTATGGGGCTGGGGCACCTCCCATATGAGAAAAGGCTACAGCGTTTGGGGCTCTTCAGTTTAGAAAAAGAAGCCTGAGGGGGGACATGATTGAGACGTACAAAATTATGCATGGAATGGATAGCGTAGACAGAGGGATGTTCATTTTCCTCTGTCACAATACTAGAACCAGGGGACATCCACTGTGGATTGTAATTAATCTGTGGAACTCCTTGCCACTGGAGGTGTTGACGACATCTGGCCTAGGTGCCTTTAAAAGAGGATTGGACAGATTTCTGGAGGAAAAGTCCGTTGTGGGCTATAGGCCATGATGGGTGGTGCTACTTTCTTATTTTAGAGGTAGGCTACCTCAGAATGCCAGGTGCAAGGGAGAGGCAATGAGACGCAAGACACTTGCGTGCTTCCTGAGGCATCTGTTGGGACACTGTGAGATACAGGAAGCTGGACTAGATGGGCCTTTGGCCTGATCCAGTGGGGCTCATTTCATGAGTCAGAATGCCCTGTTCTTTTCCATGTCTGTGTCAGAGGAAGGGAGTTAAAAGATTCTTCAAGCCTGTGGGAAGATTCTTGTGCCCCACTGCTAAGAAAACAGGGCCTGCTGAGTCAGGTGTCTTGAAAGGGAGACTATGATTAGAAGAAGTCCTGGAGTTCGGGGGCGGCGGGGGGAGCAAGCTATGTGGACCTAACCATTCAGATAAATTAATCCTTGTGACCTTGACCAGTCAAAAGAGAAACGTGACTAGAATCCACCAGACAGGCACAAGCCAGATAGATAATGGGCTCAGATGGTAGCCAGACAACACTCAGAATTGCCTGTTCTTGGGCAGTGCGGGACTGAGAACGCCTGAGCCATCACTTCTGTCCTCATCTCTGCCCCGTGACAGGTTTGACTGGGACTTGCAAACTTGGGACGGTTTTTCATTCAGCAAAGCAGCTCCCTGATCAATGAAGCCTGCAGCCATCGGGCAAAAAAGTGAAAGAAGAAACGCCCTTCCCTCGCTTTTCCTGGGCTGGTAAGGCAGCACACGTGGTGCTGAAAATAAAATAAATCAGAGCACAAGGGCAGGAGAGCTCACCATCAAATTAGAACGGACTCGTCATGTAAACGTGTCCTTGCCCTGTAGGGTAGCCTGCTGTGTGCAGATAAGCTAAACCGGAGTTTGTTATCACAAGCAATATTTTGCTCATAAAGAACACATCGACACCGCTGGAGGTGAACCAATCTTCAATGTAATGAAACGGTGATCAGAACAGAGGTCCACAGAAAGGAGCTGGAAAGATGCCGGAAGGCTCAGAGACGCATCCCAAAGTGACCATTTTGAAGAATGGGCAAGCGTAAGTTAAACGGGAGTTAGTCCCTTATCGTGCTTTCCTTGGACAAATGGACACCATCATCCCATTATGTGCAGGCAACGGTGGCACAGCTAGCTAGGGGGCGGGCGCCGGGGGACCCAGGTGCCACCTTCAGGGGCGGTGTCACCACTGGACACCCAAATTGTGAAAGTCACATTTTTAAGGAATGATACCATCACTATTTGATGCGGAATTTCATGAGGAATTCAATGAAATGAACTGGAGTGTGATATCCTTATTCTATCAAAAGTAACGCCCCCACCAAAAATACTGCCTTACCTTAGTTATATATAGTTTAAATACTTAAACCTTAGTTTAAGCCAATCTGGATGTTTAAATTAAAATGAATTTATAAGATATTAGAATTTAAGGAGAAGGTTATTTGTATATAAGGTTGCAGTTTAGAATTGTACAGGGATGTTACACTGAATATTTAAGCAAAAGATAGTAGTAGTCCCTCCCTGGCCTATATTTCTTATTACCTTAATAGCAAAAGTAGTCTTTTTTTCCCTATTTGCTTCTGTTTTACTATTGAGAGAGAAGATATTATGAGAAGACGTAGTTAAAATAAGAGAGAAGAAAGGGACCAATGAGGATCAGAAATAGCTAAGATATGATTTGACGTTAATGATTATTATTTTTTACTGAAAGTCTTTGGCCCTAAATAAAGATTGGACTACATTGATAATGAAAGATTAAGAATACTAATATAGATTATAGATTATATACTTGTTTTGAATACTAGAGGAGGCTTGGCTTGTAATAGCTTGTTATTAATAATGTTTCAAGAAATTTATTGTAGTTAAAATAGATTTTACTTTGGCAATGTAATCTCTCCACAACCTTCTGTGTATACCTTGTGTCATCCCCTTTTTTCCTTTTCGTTAAAATGTTTCCCCTTACCCATTACTTATAGAAGAAAAATAAAATTATTATTGCAAAAAAAAAAAAATACTGCCTTATGTAACTTTCTGCATGATGGCTCAATTGAACCCCCAGATGTAAGAGAAGAGCAGTACGTCACTGAGCTCTATGCGCAGGGCAGCAATAGCAGGGAGGGGGCCGACGTTCATCCGTGGCTTGTGGGGGAATGTTCACGGCATTTATTTCCTGGCCATTATTAGTATTAATTTCCTGTCATGACTATTACTATCTCTCAGCCTCGCCTACCACACAGTACAGGGTTGTTGTGAGGACAAAAGAAGGGGAGGAACCACGCCCCCCCCCCCGAGCTCCTTGGAGGAAGGGCAGGATAAAAATGTGAGAAATCAAATTTAAAAAAAAAAATTCAAAACAAGGGAGAGAAAAGGGGCCAATGAGAATCAGGAATAGCGCAAGATAAGAATTGACGTCAATGAAACTATTTTTCTGCTGAAACTTCTTGGCTCCAAACAATGTTAAAGACTGGATTACACTGACAGACAATGGAATATTAAGACTACTAATATAGATCTATAAATTAACTTTGATAGATACATTTGCTTAACATTATATGAGGCTTGGCTTGGCAGTATCATATTATTAATAATTGCTGAAGAAATGCATTGTAGTTAAAGTAGATTTTAATATATGCATGTAATCTCTCCATGACCTTGTGTGTATACCTTGTGTTACTACCCCCTCCCTTTTGGTATTAAGATCTTCCTTTTCCCATTACTGTATAGTAGAAAATAAAATCATTTTGAATTTTTTTTTTTAAATAATAATCTGGTAGTTTGGGAGAGTCAAAATGTTGGGCCCTGGTGCCGAATGTCCTAGCTATGCCACTGGCAAACAATCAAGTGGGGTTCTAAAGCTGGTCTATTTTGCTGCTCTGCAAATGTAGGAAGAGCCATAAGCGCCCTTCATCAACAAGCGTAGCATGTTTTTTGCTACGCAGGCAGGCCACTCCTGCATGTCAACAGGAAAAAGGTTAACAGGAAGCAGCTCCCTGCACTGGAACGTTGGGGTAGGATTGGGCCTTCTGACTATATAAGGGGAGACAGAATTAAATACATCCATTCTAAATAAAACAGTATTTAAAGGCTTATCAAGCAAATTTTCTATTTGCAGGGAAGAGAAAGTGCATACAAAAAACCATGGTGGTTATGCTTTTCTGTAAACAGACAAAACTGTCTGAAACAAAGCGAACGTACCTGATATTTCTGTTGCATTGCTTGCTTCTGCATACAGTGTGATTGATCCCCACTTCCCCAATGGGATACTATTTCCTTTTCCGTGTTGTTGTTGTTATTATGGTTTACTATTATCAAAAAGCTCTTATTAATCTCGATAATGTATTATCTATACCAAGGAACAATATTATTTACTCTTCTTTCCCTCCCATTGAAGAATTTATTATGCATTAAAAATGAAAAGGCAGCCCACTCCCTGAAATTCCTCCAAAGCCGCCATAAAATTATATTGAGATATGCATATTTGTTTGTTAGCAACATTACTCCATTCAATCAGCAAGTCTAAACAGATCTGTTTTCCCATTACCCCAGTCAATGTGGCACAAGAGATTAACGGAGTGATTTCTTCTAATCCATATAAAGCTCTGACAAACTTTAATAAACCGCAAGGTTGAAGACTTAAAATTCTGTTTCAGAAGCCCCAGCGTTCAACCGACGGTGTGTCTTGCAGGCGGTTCCCAAAGAGAGAGACGCATCTACCCAGTGCATCTGCCTCTGTTACCCAACACAAATTCCTGCTGGATGAGCGGGCGCACTGCCTTCCACCTCACAGCTGATGTGAAGCAGTGACTTCCACTCAGTGATGTCATGCAGGGGGAACGCGGGGGAACTCAGTTCCACTAGTTAAAATTAGGGCTGACTCCGCCCACTTCACTCTCCCTCCTCCCCCCTCCCAATTCCTCTGCAAAGAGCTTTTCTTCTTGGTTGGCCGGCACTCAGAGGGTTGAAGGGAGCGACTCCGGATTCCTAGGGGGGCGAAGGCAGTGATGCCACTCAGGGGGAACGGACCAGAACGGGCGTTCCGGATCGTAACGGGCTCCGTGGCTGGTTCCAGGTTCCCGACAAGTGCCAATCAAAAGTGAGTTCCTGTTCCTCAATCATTTGAATGACACCACTGCCCCCACCCACCACTTTCCTTTTCCTTCACTAATAAGTAGGCTCGTCTCTTGCTTTTACAGAGGTTAGAACAGGAATGCGACCAGCAGGCAGCCTGCCTGCATGCTAGGGGGACACCGTCTGATGGTTATTAGGAAGCAGGAAGTGCGTGTAAGCGTGAAGCTGCTTTTGCTGACAAACAGGGCTTCTGTGTGTGCGTGGACGCTATTGCAAAATTAAGTTGCTGATTCTAAATAAATCAACAGCTATTGCGCTTTCACAGAGCATTGCAATTTTATGCAAAACATACCACAAGGTTGCGTTTTTGGAAATATTATGAAACCTTTTTTACGAGCCTGCTAACCAGATCTGTTAATGTAATGATTTCTTTGACGGGGGAAAGCATTACACGAGTTGACTTTAGTTCTTTTTAAATGTTTAAAGAAGACTTCAGTATTCACTTTGATCCCCACAGAAGCTTACTTTATCCTTAGGCTCCAACCACTCCTCTCCCATCTACAGAAAAGTGCTTACTCCAGAGTATTCTCACAGAAGTCAACATCATCTGCGTAACTCTGCAAAGCGACGTGTACACTGGATAAGGCAAGTGCAATAACCACAAGCAGAAATACTGACAAGTCAAACTCACTGAGGCTCTTGAGTGGACTGGGGAGCTCAAGATAGTCCCCTAGAGAGGTGACAGGGCTGTTCGGACATTCAGTTGTACCCACTTCCATCTGCATATCCCGGCACAATATCTTACAGTCTAATCCTAACAAACTTTCTAGCAGCTGCATAGCTAGAGGAGCATCACAACAGTACGAATTTACAGTGCTGCTATTATATGCGCTTCCTCTGCAATGCTGGAATGGCCTGTTATGGCTGCATTGGCGAGCGAGAGGGTCCAATTACACAGCACTCCGCGGTGGCGCAAATATTGTTGTGACTCCCGCCCCCTACATAAGAACATAAGAAGAAGAGCCCCACTGGATCAGGCCAAAGGCCCACCTAGTCCAGCTTCCTGTATCTCACAGTGGCCCACCAGGTGCATAAGGGAGTTCAGTAGACCACAAGATGCCTGCATCCTGTTGCCACTCCCTTGCACCTGGCATTCTGAAGTAGCCTACTATTAACGAAAGGAGGTTGTACCACCCATCATGGCCTATAGCCCACAATGGACTTTCCCTTCAGAAATCTGTCCAGTCCCCTTTTAAAGGCACCTAGGCCAGATGCCATCACCACCTCCTGTAGCAAGGAGTTCCATAGCTTCATTACCCGCTGGGTAAAAAAGTATTTCCTTTTATCTATTCTCACTCTCCCAACACTCAATTTGAGTGGCTGTCCCCTGGTTCTGGTGTTGCGAAAGAGGGAAAAGAACATCCCGCTATCGACTCTATCCCTCCCATGCATAATTTTGTGTCTCAATCATGTCCCCATCAGGTGCCTTTTTTCCAGACTGAAGAGCCCCCAGACGCTGCAGTCTTTCATCATAAGGGAGGTGCCCCAGCCCCGTAATCATACAAGTGAGAAAGAACACTTACCTGCTCCTCCTCCTGCACGGACCCCACTCCTCCTCACCCAGGTGCTAAACTCGCATGTCTCACCCGGCACCAGCCAGTTCTCTAGCTACAGAACTGCTTTCTAATGCTGCTGCAGCCGTGCCAACGGGGGGGACGGGGGACGCAGACGTGTGCTCCCTTATCTTGGGGCTGCACCATCACTGGAAAGTTGGTGAGGACTGGGCTGTTAACCGTGGACAGGAAAACGTGGGCTGGGAAGCTGGGGGTGCTCCAGTCACCCCTTCTTCCAGTACCTCCAATCACAGAAACTGTATCTCCACAGTAGACAAATGCTGTACTCAGGAGCAGGTTGACAACTGAGGTGGGCATGAGGTCCCCAAACCATGTCTGCCCACAATTAAGGTAACATCTAAACAATGAGAGCTGGGATGGTGTAGTGGTTCCGGCGTTGGACTTGCGCCCGGATGATCCAGGTTCAAATCCCCTCTCAGCCATGAAACTTTTTTGAATGACAACCTCTAAGTCACACCTACTTCACAAGGCTGTTGTGAGGACAAAAGGAGGGAAGGAACACCACCCTGAGCTCCGTGGAGAAGGTAAAAGGTAAAGGTTTCCCCACGACCGGATGGTCTAGTTGTGACTGACTGTAGGGGACGGTGCTCATCTCCCTTTCAAAGCTGAAGAGCCGGCGTTCGTCTGAGGACAGTTTCCGTGGTCATGTGGCCAGCATGACTATATGCCAAGTCGCGCAGAACACCGTTACCGTCCCACCGAAGTGGTACCTATTTATCCACTCGCATTTCCACGTGCTTTCAAACTGCTAGGTTGGCAGGAGCTGGGACAAGCGACGGGAGCTACACTCAGTCGTGTGGTCTCGAACTGCCAACCTTCTGGTCAGCAAGCTCAGCAGCTCAGCAGTTTAACCTGCAGCACCACCACGTCCCTTGGGGAAAAGGGAGGTATAAAAATGCAAAAAATAAAGAAACAAACAAGATGGATAGAGCTCTACTCAGGTACAGAATGTCTCACATCCGAGGACACAAATTCAAGTGAATTATTATACCCAAGTTTATTTTTACCTCTCAACATCCTGTGTACAACTGTACCCAGATTGTATCAGTGTTGAAAAAGAACATGTGAATGAATGAACTCAGGTACTGACTGTTCCTAGGTAAACAGTTTAATGCGTGAACAGCCACAGCATATACCTGGGTACAGTTATTCAAACCTTCCATTCAGTGCAGATTTCCATCATCATCATCACCACTAGTATTACAATTCTTATCATTAGCCTGTAAACCTCTTTGTGAATGTTTTGTTGAAAAGCATTTCATAAATACTGATGGATCGGTAGCATTTGCGTACAACCTGCGTGGATCGTTGCCTGGTAAAAAAGAACCCAAATACGGCCATTCAGATGGAATGGGGCACCCGGGCTCAGACATGTTATTCTTGGGTACAATGTAAATATGTGAATTACCCTTTTGCATTGCTTTGAAAAGGCAAACGTGACATCTGGGGGAAATGGAAGCCACATTTTTGTTTACGAAAACAGAGACTGTCAAAATGAGGCATACTTCTTCTCATCATTAATTCCTTACTTCTATTTATCTATGTCTTGGGTATTACGAAAGAGAAGCCTTGTAATGCAGTTTCCTCCAATCCATCTGTGAAGAGACAATCAGGCTTCTCAACCTTATAATTAGGGAAAAACCTGCTGAGGATAAATTGAATGCATTAAGAAATTAACATACCAGTAAATGACTGATCATTACCATTTACCGAATTTGCATTTCTAAGAATTCTATAAAAAGGCAAATCCTGTTATTTCAGTATTTCCATCTGGAAGAGACAATATTTTAAGATCTTCCAAGGCGAGAGAAACACACAACTGCCTCCAGTGGTGGAGTGGTGGGGTGCCAAGAGCCTGCATCCACTATCCCCCCTTGGATCTGAAAAGGAAGGTGGGGCACGGGGGGGAGGGGTCTTGCGCTTGCTCCCCTCCTTCCACCATTACATAAGAACATAAGAACATAAGAACATAAGAAGAGCCCCGCTGGATCAGGCCAAAGGCCCATCTAGTCCAGCTTCCTGGATCTCACAGCGGCCCACCAGGTGCCCCAGGGAGGCACGAGACCACAAGATGCCTGCATCCTGTGGCCACTCCCTTGCACCCGATACTCTGAAGTAGCCCTCCACCTTTGTAAGGAGGTTGCACAATCCATCATGGCCTATAGCCCACGATGGACCTTTCCTCCAGAAATCCTTCCAGTCCCTTTTTAAAGGCATCAAGACCAGATGCCATCACCACCTCCTGTGGCAAAGAGTTCCACAGATTAACTACCCACTGGGTAAAAAAGTACTTCCTTTTATCTGTTTTAACTCTCCCAACCCTCAGTTTTAGCGGATGCCCCCTGGTTCTGGTGTTTTGAGAGAGGGAAAAGAACATCCCTCTATCGACTTTATCCCTTCCATGCATAATTTTGTATGTCTCAATCATGTCCCCTCTCAGGTGCCCTTTTTCTAGACTGAAGAGCCCCAAACGCTGCAGTCTTTCTTCATACGGGAGGTGCCCCAGCCCCGTAATCATTTTTGTCGCTCTCTTCTGCACCTTTTCCAACTCCACTATGTCCTTTTTGAGGTGCGGCGACCAGAACTGGACACAATATTCCAGGTGCGGCCTTACCATCGATTTGTACAATGGCATGATAATATTGCCCGTTTTTATTCTCAACCCCTTTTCTAATTACCCCAAGCATGGAGGTAATTACACACGGAGGAAGTTGCTTTCCATCGAATGCATTCCTTTTGCCCAATGTTATCTGGCTGGCAGCTGCTGCCCAGAGGCCCATCCCTACTTGGAGATGCCAGGGATTGAAAACGGAGTCCTCTAGCAAGCCTGGGAGATGCTGCCTGACCCACGGTGCTTTTCTCTTCCTCTTGCTCACTGGATTGAGGAGAACAGAGCACAGGAAACATGAAGGAGAGGCTGGGCTGGGCAAGCTCAGCGTTTTTCAACCTGGGGACTGGACCCCAATGGGGCTGTGAAACTCACTTGTGGCAACTTAGGGGCTGAACAAGGCTGAGGACTGCTGGACTAGAGCACCACCAGGTGAAGGGGGAGGCACCGGGTGTGCCTCGTTCAGGTTCTGAGCAGTTGTGCTAAAACAGCCTTTGACAGCCCCAGGCTTCAGGGCAACTTTCCACAATTCCCTTTTCTGCTCTCTCTAAAATGAATATTTGGTTCCCGTGAACAGCGCTGGGGGGTACAATGAAGGCAGGGAGCTGGAGGATAAGGTCCCTGGAGGGGGGGCAGGGTCGACAGCGGGTCCCCAGTCTCATTCCGTGCATGTCTGTTATATATACTATACTTTATACTTTTTATTTATATACCGCCTTTCTTAAGATCACTAGATTTCCCTAATGACTGTAACGCAAGGCGGTTTACATAGGCAGACTTTTATTCACAAACCCGAAGGTTTTTACTATTTACAGAAATGTTCTATCTTTCAAGAACAACACTCATACAGATCTTTCTGGATTTAGCCTTCTTTCTTAGCCGCCCGTCTGTCTTCTGCTGGCTGATAAGAGGCTTCCCTGCTCCCCCAGAGACGCAGCTGACTTCAGCACACTCCTCCTCCCACGAGGCAGCTGGAGCTCAGCTTTTAATCAGCCGCAGTTTGCAAGGTCTGCCACTCACAGAGACTTCCGGTAGTCTCAAGCTCACAACCTTTGGATCTTCAGCTGTTATCTTCGGGCAAACAGAGGCATTAACCCTCTCGGCGAAATCTTCTGCCATGGGGGTTGAGGCATGAAAAGGACTGAGGACCACCAGGGTTGTGGGAAGATTGGCTTTCGCTAGGGACTATGGGATTGGGGAAACATGGGCCAGAACGAAATAGAAGACTGCTGCTTTCAACTAAACCCTTGCGCGACACGGCTGACCTTTGCGCAACACAACAAACGCACGGAACAACGAGATCAAACGAAGCAGCCTGCGCTGATACGGCTAAGACGGAAAGGAGATTGTAAAGAGTTAATGAAACCCTTGCCCCCTTAAGCCTGTTAGCAAACCCCTAAGCTTATTAACGAAACTGTTTGAGCTCGTCCGCTGGTCTACCGCTCGTTAACCTAGTTTGCAAGGTGTTGATTGATACTTTCCGAGTTAAATGATGATTGACACATGCTATGTAAACGGCAGGAAGCGCCGAAACGAAAAGACGATAGTAACAGTCAATAGAGCCATTTAAGCTTGTTTATTGTAGTTATTGATTTACAACATGTGCGATGAGGTATGAGTCTACCAAGTCTGTTTACCCTGGTAAAATCTTGTCAGTCATTGTTGGTCTTGTTTGCCGAAACTTCCTGAGTTAATCAATGCAGCCTTCTGATGTGTTAATTAACAAACAAATGCTTTGTGAAACTGAACCATAAATATGAGTCTGTATTCACCAATAAAGCAGAACTTTATTATTGATCATATTG
>JAJKFI010036522.1:11830-32162 GCA_029204185.1 Lerista edwardsae
ACCCTACATGGCATAGCTCACAGCTTCATTGAGCTACTCAAGCCCCTGCGCCACGACAAGGCAGTGATCCATGAAGGGGATCACTCCTGCAGCAGCCCTACTCCTCCGTCACTTGCTGAATTCCCGCCAATTAAGCACCGATTAAGGGGGCATTTCCCCATATAACCTTGCATGACCCTAACAGCAGCCCCTCCCCTCGACACCTTCACACCACCCTATCAGCACCCTGTAGGTGTTCCCCTGTTTGTCTTCGAATAGAGTCCTACCCCCTCTGCCTTGGACTAGACCTGCTCCTTCCTCTGATCCAAAAGAACCTCCAGCCTGTTGTGAAAACCGCTGCAGGCTGAAACAGCGTCCTTACCCGGCAGTAGGCGCCAGCTGCACCTATGGACTCCTCGGATCGGCACCTGCTGTTTAGTATAATATAGTAGAATACACCTGCACCTGGTATAATATGGCAATTGTCTTAAAATTAAAATTGTCTTAAAATTGTCCTTGGTGACAATAACGCGGCCATCACTGAACAGGTCGCTGAATTTCTTTTTGAGGTTATGAGAAAAACCCTGAGCCAATAGGCAGATTGCCCCCCCTCTCCCTCTTTCTCCCCCCTGCATCAGTAGTCGTCCTGATTTCTGTATGCATGTTTTTAATGCCAATAAAGGTTTGGAAATGATTCTAAGACTCCTCATATCTGCACCTGCCGTTTAGTATAATATAGTATAATACACCTGCACCTGGTATAATATGGCAATTTAAAAAAAAAAAAATCCAAAAAGAACTTTCCTTTAAAAAAAAAAAGATTTTGAAATACCAAAAAAAAAAAAAAAGTTGTTTTCAGCAGTGAATGTACTTTCTAGCAAACTACGGAAAGCAAATATGTTCAAGGGTTTATTTCTTCCTCTATAAAGGTAGGTTTTAGCCTGTGAGACACAGGTGAGCTTCCAAGGTGCTATTTAAAGATTTGCTTGGAAGTTGTTGCTTTAAGTTTGAAGCGTTTGTGCAATTTTTGATACTTTTTTTAAAGTATTTCTATTGTGATCTGAGCTGGTATGTTGAAGGTGAAATGAGCAGACGCGGCATCAGGCAAATGGCTAATACACCCACACAGAAAACTATAAGAACCTTCCTAATGTAAGGCGAAGCCCTTCCTTGTCCCCCACCCCATTTTGTCACTTATTTCAGCTGGCTGAGCCAACAGACGTCTCAGGCCGTCTCAGAGGCCTTCTGGGGCGTGCGCTGGAACGGGGATGGGAGGTGGTCATGGCCATGGCGGGTGCTCTACCCTCCTCCCCCGAGGTTGGGGAACTGCCCAACGGGGGCCTTCTCCGAGGAGCTTATCACAGCACAACATCACGTCTGGTTCCATGACACAGCCGATCTAATGTGGTCAAGACTTTGACGTTCACGAGGCCCTGTTCCCGCTCAAGGAACCTCATGCACAGAACTCCCACCGAGAGTTGTGGCGCGGCCTCCCTGACCCCCTTGCAGCCTCTGGGCTCCCTGAGAAGGGCTTCCCCACCTGGGTGGGTCCCCGGGGACCCCTGGCTTGGCGCATGCGCTGGCCCTGGACTAGCCAACGGGTCTCTGCCAGGGTTTCCTCTTCCTTGAGCAGAGGGGTGGGGTGGCCTAGTGCTGACTCAGGCCAGGAGCCTGCTTCCCCCACAGTCTCAGGGGGTTGGTGGTGGGGTTTGGATCCCCCCTCCCTCCAGGCCAGGAGCTTCTTGGGCGGCTCCCTTCTGGTTGCTCCAGAGGGGCTGTCCAGGAGCCACCCGAGGAATGACCACTCGCCCTGACAGCCATGCCCCCTAAGAGCCACTCGACTGCTGCCCAGGGCCTGTCCCTTCCAGTCGCATCTCATGAGACCCCTTCCCAGTCCACCTCCTGTCCTGGTGCAGCCTTGCACCGATGTCCGGGCATGCTGGGCGCGATGCTCGTGCCACATCGGAGGCCCTGCCCTGGTGCCGTGGGAAGGCATGGCCCATCAAAGGCCCGCAGCCAGCGCTCCAAGCACCTCTTCGGCCAGCCGGCTCTCCCTGTCACGGCTGTCCTCGGCCCTTGGGGTCTTCCCAGGCTGCCACCCACTCCCAGGTAAGCCTGGCATCCTCCCCAGCCGGGCAACTGCTCAGCTTCATGCGGGAGTTTCCTGGCAGTGACATCACCGCCCAATGCAGGCACTGACATGCCAGAGCAGCTAACCTAAGCTGGCCCGTGCAGCAGGTAGGCGGGGGGACGGGACCAGGAAGTCGGGGGGGAGGGAGAGAGAGAGAGAGAGAGAGATGGGAGGGAGGATGACAAGACACTGGAATTGGGCTGAAAGATGCAAGACTTACCGCATCGTCCGCCTGTAGCTCTGCCACTGGGCTGCAGAGGCGTTTCTACAGGGATGGCAAAGCTCTAAGTTTTGCAAGGAGCCTGACCCTGTCATGTAAATCCTGCCTCTCCCTTGCTGCTGTAGCCAGTAAGCAACGCCAAGATGTTGCTGTTCCCTGTGAGGATTGGCTACAACGGTGCAGGAGAGGAGTGATTTCCACTGCAAGGTAAGGCTCCTTGCAAAACTTAGAGCTTTGCCATCCCTGTAGAAACGCCCCTGCTGGGCTTTTCCACAGCTGAGAGCAGGAACAAGGTGCTCCGCTATGGCTCTCTCCAACTTTTAGACGTCCTACTTTTTGCAGCCCATCTGCCAGGGATTTCAGCAGCCTCAAGGACACTGAGCAAACTGCGTTCACGGAGGGTCGTATTCCTCTCCTCGGCCCCCACTCCTAATCTCAAGGCCTCCGAGAAGCAGCCGCAGCTGAGTGGCAGATCGAATGTGTGTTTTCAACGACATAATTGGTGCTTCAAGGTGCTTCTGTGACAGGCGCTGCCCATGAAATGGAGCAACACCAGTAAACCGTTGCCACCCCTTTGCCACTTCAAATGCAAAGTCAAGTGGGGGGTGGGGGGAATCTGAGTTGCGAAGCAAGGCAAGCAAGAAACCAAGCGGTGCCCCGTGGCAGTGGCGCTGCTGCTAGTACTATGCCACGTCGACTCTGTGGCAGGCTGGAAGGGCGGGCACCGGACACTGCTGCTGCTGCACAGGACACTCCTTACAAAGGTGGTGGGCTACTGGTACCGGGTGCAAGGGAGTGGCCACAGGATGCAAGCATCTTGTTGTCTCATGCCTCCCTGGGGCGCCTGGTGGGCTGCTGTGAGATACAGGAAGCTGGACTAGATGGGCCTTTGGCCTGATCCAGCAGGGCTCTTCTTATGTTCTTATGTTCTTATGTTCTTGTCTTCCTAACATCCCTGTATGGGAGATGAGGATGAGAGATCGTACCAGTCTAGACATGGAATGGAGAATGATAATAATAATAATAATAATAATAATAATAATAATAATAATAATAATAATAATAATAATAATAATACATTTATTTATAATGTATTATTATATAATGGCCAGAAAATAAGTGCAGCCAATATTTCCCCAAGCAATGGATGTACGCAGTGGTGTCATTCAAATGATTTAGGAACAGGAACTCACTTTTGATTGGCACTTGTTGGGGTCCGCCCACCGGAAGTGATGTCATAAGCCAGAAGTGATGTCATGATTGTTGCCATGGATGTGATCATGTTTGTAATAACTTCAGCTTGTGGTTAGTGTTGATTTAACTTCCATTGCTTTGCTTTCTAGAGATGTGTATATACATATTTTGCTTCAACTGTTCCCTGCTTAAATAGCAGGGGCCAGCTTCGAGTGGGCGGGGCCAGCTCAACTTCTAGGAACCGGTACTCGCATAGTGGTGCGTAGTGGGTGCATGACATCACTGGATGTACATCAGTGCTCCCCTGCACATAGTAACCTGCTGCCCCTGCCTCTGGAGATTCAATGTGGCCATCATGGTTGATAACCACTGATAGACTACAGGCTACCAATGAATGTTTAGAATCCATTTTAAAAGTCATCTAAGCCAGTGGCCAACAACACCCAAACTGCAAACCAGTGAAGTGGATTTCTGTCGCTAGGGTTGGTGTCACTCGGTGAGGTCACACAGAGTGTAGCGTTATTTAGGGCTCAATCCTATCCGACTTTCCAGAGCCAGTGCGGCTGTGCAGAGGGGGGGGGGTTTGCACTGCATCCTGTGGTGGGGATGCAGTCAGGTAGACCTCCCCGAGGTGAGGGGGCATTTGTTCCCTTACCCTGAGGATACACTGCAGCTACATCGGTGCTGGAAAGTTGGACAGGATTGCATAGGACTTTTTTATTTAACTATTTGAATAGTACAAGTCACCCAGCAAGTCAGTAACCAACAAAAAAACAACAACAGTGGCCAACATGATGACACACAACTGAGTAAGAAGTGTCCCAGGGAGCTCTGATACATGGGAAAGGGAGCTAATGCAATAACTTATTAGTTCCACGTTTCATCATAAGAACCTCTCGGTTCTTATGTTACCTCTCGGAACACAGTCTCATTGGTCAGTTTTGAGTTAAGGAAATCCACTTCTTGTTGTAAACGTCAGTTACTGTTGTTTGTTTGTTTGTTTGTGTACAACAGCAATTTTCAATCATTTTCATCTCATGGACACACTGACAAGGCACTACAATTGTCAAGGCACACCATCAGTTTTTTGATGACAAGGCACAAAATATGCCTGGGGGTTGGGGCTTACATCTCCAATGGCCCTATTAATAAATGACCCTCCCCCAAACCCCCGCAGCACACCTGCAGACCATGGCACACTGGTTGAGAACTGCTGGGATATAACTTTTGATAGTACACAGATAATTCAATAGGATCTATTTCATTACATTTTCCCTTAAGATACGCACTGAATGATATATATTATTGTTCCTAAAAGCCACAATTACCACAATTTTGGTCAACACACACACACACACACACACACACACACACACACACACACACACCGCTAACACCTCCTTTTGAGTCAGGAGTGTCAAACTCATTCCATACAGAGGGCCAGTCAGCATTCATTGTGGCTGCTGGGAGCCAGAAGTAATGTTATTAATGAGAAAGTGACATCATTAAGCAGGAACTGACTAGAAATAAGCACTTTGTTCTCACCTGGCAATACATTAGCTGCAAAGGACCAGAGACAGTATGCAAACCTTGACCGTATTTTCAAGACAGGGAGGGCCCAATTATCACACAAGCTGCCCTTTCAGCAGCACCACTCCTGCCAGGAAGGCAGCCTGAGCAGAAGCTGGGCATGGCTGCCAAGGGACAGCTAGGAAGGATTAGGAGCAACACACACACACACACACACACACACACACACACGTACGTTTCTTAGTAGGTTTTGCTTGCTCTGCATTCCTGCACTGGCCTCCCTCTGTGCCTTTGCTGGGGGGGGGGGAGCTTCATTTCCTACTCTCAGCACCCCCTACTGGCCCAGATGACTAATTGCGCTGGAGTTGCTTGCTTGCTTGCTGCAGGAAGTCAGGAGACAAGGCAAGCAACACGGGGGGGGGCAGATAAAAAGATTCTGCGGATCTCATTCATGTGCTTCTCATGCAGGCCCACAAGCTGTATGTTTGGCACCCCTGCATATTTGGGGGTGAGGTTTTTTTTTTGCTTTTTTGGTCATAATGTTTGCTGGAATAAAAATACTACAATCTGGATTTTCCCACTGAATTCCTGGTGAAATTCTGCATCCAATGGTGTTATTCCTTAAAATCATGATTTTTAAAACAGTGATTTTTACAAAAGAAGTTTTATCTTCCATTTTTTAGTTTTTTTCACTATAACATTTGCTAGAATAGAGATATTACACTTCCGTGTTTTTTCCATTGAATTGGTTGTTGTTGTTCAGTCGCTAAGTCATGTCCGACTCTTCACGACCCCCTGGACCGCAGCACGCCAGGCCTCCCTGTCCTCCACTAGCTTCCTGAATTCACCCAATTTCATGTTCATTGCTTCGGTGACACTCTCTAACCATCTCATCCTCTGCCGCCCCCTTCTCCTTTTGCCTTCAGTCTTTCCCAGCAGGAAGGTCTTTTCTTCTCTCTTCTCAGGAGGTGGCCAAAGTACTTGAGCTTCAGCTTCAGGATTTGTCCGTCCAGGGAGCAATCAGGCTTGACTTCCTGGAGGATTGACCGATTGGATCTCCTTGCAGTCCAGGGGACTCTCAAGAGTCTTCTCCAACACCATAATTCAAAGGCATCTATTCTTCAGTGCTCTGCCTTTCTTATGGTCCAGCTCTCACAGCCATACATTGCTACTGGGAAAACCATCGCTTTGACTACGCGAACCTTTGTTGGCAGGGTGATGTCTCGGCTTTTGATTAAGTTGTCTAGGTTCTCCATAGCTTTTCGCCCAAGAAGTAAACGTCTTTCAATTTCATGGCTGCAGTCACCGTCTGCGATGATCTTGGAGCCCAGGAAAATAAAGTCTGTCACTGCTTCAATTTCTTCCCCTTCTATTTGCCAGGAAGTGATGGGAGTGGTGGCCATGATCTTAGTTTTTCTAACGTTGACCCTCAAGCCAATTTTGGCACTTTCCTCTTTCACCCTCATCAGAAGGTTCTTTAGGTCTTCCTCACTTTCTGCCATTAGGGTGGTGTTGTCTGCATATCTGAGGTTGTTGATATTTCTCCCAGCAATCTTGATTCCAGCTTGTGAATCATCCAGCCCAGCCTTTCTCATGATGTACTCTGCACATAAGTTAAATAAGCAGGGTGACAGTATACAGCCTTGTCGTACTCCTTGTCGTGTAGACCATCTGGTGAAGTCCATGTGTACAGTCGACATTTATGTTGCTGGATTTTCAGTTCTTTGTCTTCAGATAGTGGAAGCAGGAGGAAAAGAAGCAATTGGCGCACAGCTGGGTCAAGGGTTGCCATTTGGCTGCTGGGAGACTCTGGGGGCAGCCTCATTGCATAGAGCATGCTAGAGCTCCTCCTCCACTGCAGGACCTGTTTCCAACTGACCCTGGGAATCCTACGCTTTATACCAGATGCCAAGATAAAGCTGTACATGTCCTGGGCTGCAGCTGAGCCCATGCAGAAGGGTGGTCAAGAGTCCAGCATTTTCACCTGAGCTGTTTCATCCATGCCATTCAGATCAGGGGTTCGCAAATTTCTTAAAATGACTGTCGGGAACCCATAGCTTTACTTTAAAAAAGGTGATCTAGAAAGAAAGGAGTTTGTTAACAAGTAATGTTGTAGTTATTATTTGTGTAAAAAATGCTTGTAAATACATTTTGTAATGGGGCAGCTCTAATGAATAGCCTAAGCAGTGATGTCATGCAGGGGGAACACAGGGGAACTCAGTTCCACTAGTTAAAATTAGGGCTGACTCCGCCCACTTCACTCTCCCTCCTCCCACCTCCTGATTCCTCTGCAAAGAGCTTTTCTTCTTGGTTGGCCGGCACTAAGAGAGTTAAAGGGAGCGACTCCAGATTCCTAGGGGGGCGAAGGGGGAAGGGCTGCAGTGGGGAAGTCCCACTGACACGTGCCAATCAAAAGTGAGTTCCTGTTCTTAAATCATTTAGATGACACCACTGGCCCTAAGGCTTTAGGGGCTTAAATGGCCCTTCTACTGCCCGCACAACCTTGATGGACTTGGGAAAAAAAACACCAGAAAAAAACCCTCAAACTTTTGTCTCCCTATATCTACAGTACACAAGCTTGCAAACTGCAAGATCTCAACTGTTTGCAGGGCATTTAGCAGCTATCCTGCAAACTGGAGGAGCTCAGCTCTCTGTGGAACCATCACCAGCTTTCTGGTTCTTGAATAGCCTCAGGACTTGAGGCAATTAGTTATCCGACCTTTCCATCACCTGCGTTTTCATTGGAGACTCTGCCGGACACACCAGAAACTGGGTCATGTGTCACCAAGTAGGTCCTGACCCACAGTTTGAGAAATGCGGACTCAGATAACTTAGCTGAAGTAGCCTTGACTACTAAGTGGAAACATATCTAGAGTAGACCAGACAGAGGCATTGTTGTGGACAGGAAACTGAGAGGGCATTCTGATGGTGAATGGACACTTGTGGCATCCTGCACACATTCTCCCTGGAGCATAGAAAGTTGCCTTTTACCAAAGTGGACCCTTGCGCTGTTAACCCCGATGGGCAGAAGCGCTCCATGGTTTGAGCAGGGGTCCTGCCTAGCCCTACCTGATTAAACCTGCAAAGCTACATGCAAAGCTACGGTTATGGCTCCATCCTGCTCCTTCCTCCCTCCCTCCCTCCAAAGCAGGTAAGAGCTGAACGCAAGGACATTGCAAACGGCCCCACCCCTGTGTAGAGGAAAGAACCGCCATGTCGTTCCCAGCCTGTGAGAAAAGCTGCTCTAATACGCTCCTCTGTCCTTCCACTCACATCAAATTACATCTCGTTGCCAATCTCACATCAATGGCACGGTATGAAAGGCATCGCGGCACATCTGCTGCCTCTGATTAGCCAGGGGAGAATCTGCCTTGTCACTCAACATTCTCCCCTCAGCCTTGTTTCAAGGGATCAGCCATCAGAAAGCTCAAACAGCAGCAGGGCGTGTGAGATGAAAGTGCCCCGAGAAGGGAAGAAGCAAAGAAGGAACGAGACGCTGTTTTTAAAGAAAATGAATCTGAAAAGACGCTTGGCGATGCCCTAAGAATGACTCTCAACTTCGTCTGCTCCAGGGTTCCAGGCACTGAAGCTTCCACCGCAGGGCTTCACCTGGCTGGGGTCCCATCCTGAAGGTCAATTAGGCTGCGGCTTCTTACAGGGTGTTTAATTGGGTCTGAGCGGGGTGCGGAAGCCGCACGTGTCTTATTTCAAATAGATGCAATCCAGGGGAAAGAACGTTCGGGCAAACACAACACGCTGCTGTCACTTAGCCCAGACCAGACGGAGGAGCTGTCGGTGAGCGGGAGAGCTGATCCAGGGAGAGCGGTCCTGTTGTGTTTGCTCTGGTCCTGGAGGAGAAGGGGGCAGTCTGTGGGAGCTCCTGGGCTCAGCTTAGCTATTGGGTCACCAGCTGACTGCCCCCTTCTCCTCCAGGACCAGAGCCTAATTTCCATTCCAGGCAAGATGGTGGAAAGCCTCAACAAAAACAAAAACTTAGAACGCATAAGAACAAGCATTGCTGAAGGAAAGTCAGCATGGCTTCTGTAAGGGTCAGTCTTGCCTCACGAACCTTTTAGAATTCTTTGAAAAGGTTAACCGGCATGTGGATGCGGGAGAACCGGTGGATATTGTATATCTGGACTTTCACAACAAGTCTGACACAGACCCCCCACCAAAGGCTGCTGAGGAAACTCCACAGTCAGGGAAGAAGAGGGCAGGTCCTCTTACGGGATAACAATTGGTTAGGGAGCAGGAAGCAGAGAGTGGGGGTCAATGGGCAATTTTCACAATGGAGAGAGGTGAAAAACGGAGTGCCCCAGGGATCTGTCTTGGGGTCGGTGCTTTTCAACTTGTTCATAAATGACCTGGAGACAGGCATAAGCAGCGAGGTGGCCAAGACACTAAAGACATTAAACAGAAGACACTAAACTTTTCTGGGTGGTGAAAATCAGAAGGGATTTGTGAAGGGCTCCAGAATGATCTCTCCCAACTGGGGAAATGGGCAGCAAAATGGCAGATGCATTTCAATGTAGGGCAGTATAAAGTGATGCCCATTGGGGCAAAAAAATATATCAAAATTTCACATTTAGGTTAATGCATCTGAGTTATTTGCAATCAATCAGGAAAGAGATCTTGGGGTGCTAGTGGATAACTTGATGAAGGTGTCGACCCAGTATATGGCACCTGTGAAGAAGGCCAATTCCATGCTTGGGGCAATTTAAAAAAGGAGTTGAGAATAAAATGGCCAATATTATTATGCCATTGTACAAATCAATGGTAAGGCCACATCTGGAATACTGTGTACAGTTCTGGTCGCCACATCTCACAAAGGATATTGTGGAACTAGAGAAGGTGCAGAAGAGGGCAACCAAAATGATTATGGGGCTGGGGCACCTCCCATATGAGAAAAGGCTACAGCGTTTGGGGCTCTTCAGTTTAGAAAAAGAAGCCTGAGGGGGGACATGATTGAGACGTACAAAATTATGCATGGAATGGATAGCGTAGACAGAGGGATGTTCATTTTCCTCTGTCACAATACTAGAACCAGGGGACATCCACTGTGGATTGTAATTAATCTGTGGAACTCCTTGCCACTGGAGGTGTTGACGACATCTGGCCTAGGTGCCTTTAAAAGAGGATTGGACAGATTTCTGGAGGAAAAGTCCGTTGTGGGCTATAGGCCATGATGGGTGGTGCTACTTTCTTATTTTAGAGGTAGGCTACCTCAGAATGCCAGGTGCAAGGGAGAGGCAATGAGACGCAAGACACTTGCGTGCTTCCTGAGGCATCTGTTGGGACACTGTGAGATACAGGAAGCTGGACTAGATGGGCCTTTGGCCTGATCCAGTGGGGCTCATTTCATGAGTCAGAATGCCCTGTTCTTTTCCATGTCTGTGTCAGAGGAAGGGAGTTAAAAGATTCTTCAAGCCTGTGGGAAGATTCTTGTGCCCCACTGCTAAGAAAACAGGGCCTGCTGAGTCAGGTGTCTTGAAAGGGAGACTATGATTAGAAGAAGTCCTGGAGTTCGGGGGCGGCGGGGGGAGCAAGCTATGTGGACCTAACCATTCAGATAAATTAATCCTTGTGACCTTGACCAGTCAAAAGAGAAACGTGACTAGAATCCACCAGACAGGCACAAGCCAGATAGATAATGGGCTCAGATGGTAGCCAGACAACACTCAGAATTGCCTGTTCTTGGGCAGTGCGGGACTGAGAACGCCTGAGCCATCACTTCTGTCCTCATCTCTGCCCCGTGACAGGTTTGACTGGGACTTGCAAACTTGGGACGGTTTTTCATTCAGCAAAGCAGCTCCCTGATCAATGAAGCCTGCAGCCATCGGGCAAAAAAGTGAAAGAAGAAACGCCCTTCCCTCGCTTTTCCTGGGCTGGTAAGGCAGCACACGTGGTGCTGAAAATAAAATAAATCAGAGCACAAGGGCAGGAGAGCTCACCATCAAATTAGAACGGACTCGTCATGTAAACGTGTCCTTGCCCTGTAGGGTAGCCTGCTGTGTGCAGATAAGCTAAACCGGAGTTTGTTATCACAAGCAATATTTTGCTCATAAAGAACACATCGACACCGCTGGAGGTGAACCAATCTTCAATGTAATGAAACGGTGATCAGAACAGAGGTCCACAGAAAGGAGCTGGAAAGATGCCGGAAGGCTCAGAGACGCATCCCAAAGTGACCATTTTGAAGAATGGGCAAGCGTAAGTTAAACGGGAGTTAGTCCCTTATCGTGCTTTCCTTGGACAAATGGACACCATCATCCCATTATGTGCAGGCAACGGTGGCACAGCTAGCTAGGGGGCGGGCGCCGGGGGACCCAGGTGCCACCTTCAGGGGCGGTGTCACCACTGGACACCCAAATTGTGAAAGTCACATTTTTAAGGAATGATACCATCACTATTTGATGCGGAATTTCATGAGGAATTCAATGAAATGAACTGGAGTGTGATATCCTTATTCTATCAAAAGTAACGCCCCCACCAAAAATACTGCCTTACCTTAGTTATATATAGTTTAAATACTTAAACCTTAGTTTAAGCCAATCTGGATGTTTAAATTAAAATGAATTTATAAGATATTAGAATTTAAGGAGAAGGTTATTTGTATATAAGGTTGCAGTTTAGAATTGTACAGGGATGTTACACTGAATATTTAAGCAAAAGATAGTAGTAGTCCCTCCCTGGCCTATATTTCTTATTACCTTAATAGCAAAAGTAGTCTTTTTTTCCCTATTTGCTTCTGTTTTACTATTGAGAGAGAAGATATTATGAGAAGACGTAGTTAAAATAAGAGAGAAGAAAGGGACCAATGAGGATCAGAAATAGCTAAGATATGATTTGACGTTAATGATTATTATTTTTTACTGAAAGTCTTTGGCCCTAAATAAAGATTGGACTACATTGATAATGAAAGATTAAGAATACTAATATAGATTATAGATTATATACTTGTTTTGAATACTAGAGGAGGCTTGGCTTGTAATAGCTTGTTATTAATAATGTTTCAAGAAATTTATTGTAGTTAAAATAGATTTTACTTTGGCAATGTAATCTCTCCACAACCTTCTGTGTATACCTTGTGTCATCCCCTTTTTTCCTTTTCGTTAAAATGTTTCCCCTTACCCATTACTTATAGAAGAAAAATAAAATTATTATTGCAAAAAAAAAAAATACTGCCTTATGTAACTTTCTGCATGATGGCTCAATTGAACCCCCAGATGTAAGAGAAGAGCAGTACGTCACTGAGCTCTATGCGCAGGGCAGCAATAGCAGGGAGGGGGCCGACGTTCATCCGTGGCTTGTGGGGGAATGTTCACGGCATTTATTTCCTGGCCATTATTAGTATTAATTTCCTGTCATGACTATTACTATCTCTCAGCCTCGCCTACCACACAGTACAGGGTTGTTGTGAGGACAAAAGAAGGGGAGGAACCACGCCCCCCCCCCGAGCTCCTTGGAGGAAGGGCAGGATAAAAATGTGAGAAATCAAATTTAAAAAAAAAAATTCAAAACAAGGGAGAGAAAAGGGGCCAATGAGAATCAGGAATAGCGCAAGATAAGAATTGACGTCAATGAAACTATTTTTCTGCTGAAACTTCTTGGCTCCAAACAATGTTAAAGACTGGATTACACTGACAGACAATGGAATATTAAGACTACTAATATAGATCTATAAATTAACTTTGATAGATACATTTGCTTAACATTATATGAGGCTTGGCTTGGCAGTATCATATTATTAATAATTGCTGAAGAAATGCATTGTAGTTAAAGTAGATTTTAATATATGCATGTAATCTCTCCATGACCTTGTGTGTATACCTTGTGTTACTACCCCCTCCCTTTTGGTATTAAGATCTTCCTTTTCCCATTACTGTATAGTAGAAAATAAAATCATTTTGAATTTTTTTTTTTAAATAATAATCTGGTAGTTTGGGAGAGTCAAAATGTTGGGCCCTGGTGCCGAATGTCCTAGCTATGCCACTGGCAAACAATCAAGTGGGGTTCTAAAGCTGGTCTATTTTGCTGCTCTGCAAATGTAGGAAGAGCCATAAGCGCCCTTCATCAACAAGCGTAGCATGTTTTTTGCTACGCAGGCAGGCCACTCCTGCATGTCAACAGGAAAAAGGTTAACAGGAAGCAGCTCCCTGCACTGGAACGTTGGGGTAGGATTGGGCCTTCTGACTATATAAGGGGAGACAGAATTAAATACATCCATTCTAAATAAAACAGTATTTAAAGGCTTATCAAGCAAATTTTCTATTTGCAGGGAAGAGAAAGTGCATACAAAAAACCATGGTGGTTATGCTTTTCTGTAAACAGACAAAACTGTCTGAAACAAAGCGAACGTACCTGATATTTCTGTTGCATTGCTTGCTTCTGCATACAGTGTGATTGATCCCCACTTCCCCAATGGGATACTATTTCCTTTTCCGTGTTGTTGTTGTTATTATGGTTTACTATTATCAAAAAGCTCTTATTAATCTCGATAATGTATTATCTATACCAAGGAACAATATTATTTACTCTTCTTTCCCTCCCATTGAAGAATTTATTATGCATTAAAAATGAAAAGGCAGCCCACTCCCTGAAATTCCTCCAAAGCCGCCATAAAATTATATTGAGATATGCATATTTGTTTGTTAGCAACATTACTCCATTCAATCAGCAAGTCTAAACAGATCTGTTTTCCCATTACCCCAGTCAATGTGGCACAAGAGATTAACGGAGTGATTTCTTCTAATCCATATAAAGCTCTGACAAACTTTAATAAACCGCAAGGTTGAAGACTTAAAATTCTGTTTCAGAAGCCCCAGCGTTCAACCGACGGTGTGTCTTGCAGGCGGTTCCCAAAGAGAGAGACGCATCTACCCAGTGCATCTGCCTCTGTTACCCAACACAAATTCCTGCTGGATGAGCGGGCGCACTGCCTTCCACCTCACAGCTGATGTGAAGCAGTGACTTCCACTCAGTGATGTCATGCAGGGGGAACGCGGGGGAACTCAGTTCCACTAGTTAAAATTAGGGCTGACTCCGCCCACTTCACTCTCCCTCCTCCCCCCTCCCAATTCCTCTGCAAAGAGCTTTTCTTCTTGGTTGGCCGGCACTCAGAGGGTTGAAGGGAGCGACTCCGGATTCCTAGGGGGGCGAAGGCAGTGATGCCACTCAGGGGGAACGGACCAGAACGGGCGTTCCGGATCGTAACGGGCTCCGTGGCTGGTTCCAGGTTCCCGACAAGTGCCAATCAAAAGTGAGTTCCTGTTCCTCAATCATTTGAATGACACCACTGCCCCCACCCACCACTTTCCTTTTCCTTCACTAATAAGTAGGCTCGTCTCTTGCTTTTACAGAGGTTAGAACAGGAATGCGACCAGCAGGCAGCCTGCCTGCATGCTAGGGGGACACCGTCTGATGGTTATTAGGAAGCAGGAAGTGCGTGTAAGCGTGAAGCTGCTTTTGCTGACAAACAGGGCTTCTGTGTGTGCGTGGACGCTATTGCAAAATTAAGTTGCTGATTCTAAATAAATCAACAGCTATTGCGCTTTCACAGAGCATTGCAATTTTATGCAAAACATACCACAAGGTTGCGTTTTTGGAAATATTATGAAACCTTTTTTACGAGCCTGCTAACCAGATCTGTTAATGTAATGATTTCTTTGACGGGGGAAAGCATTACACGAGTTGACTTTAGTTCTTTTTAAATGTTTAAAGAAGACTTCAGTATTCACTTTGATCCCCACAGAAGCTTACTTTATCCTTAGGCTCCAACCACTCCTCTCCCATCTACAGAAAAGTGCTTACTCCAGAGTATTCTCACAGAAGTCAACATCATCTGCGTAACTCTGCAAAGCGACGTGTACACTGGATAAGGCAAGTGCAATAACCACAAGCAGAAATACTGACAAGTCAAACTCACTGAGGCTCTTGAGTGGACTGGGGAGCTCAAGATAGTCCCCTAGAGAGGTGACAGGGCTGTTCGGACATTCAGTTGTACCCACTTCCATCTGCATATCCCGGCACAATATCTTACAGTCTAATCCTAACAAACTTTCTAGCAGCTGCATAGCTAGAGGAGCATCACAACAGTACGAATTTACAGTGCTGCTATTATATGCGCTTCCTCTGCAATGCTGGAATGGCCTGTTATGGCTGCATTGGCGAGCGAGAGGGTCCAATTACACAGCACTCCGCGGTGGCGCAAATATTGTTGTGACTCCCGCCCCCTACATAAGAACATAAGAAGAAGAGCCCCACTGGATCAGGCCAAAGGCCCACCTAGTCCAGCTTCCTGTATCTCACAGTGGCCCACCAGGTGCATAAGGGAGTTCAGTAGACCACAAGATGCCTGCATCCTGTTGCCACTCCCTTGCACCTGGCATTCTGAAGTAGCCTACTATTAACGAAAGGAGGTTGTACCACCCATCATGGCCTATAGCCCACAATGGACTTTCCCTTCAGAAATCTGTCCAGTCCCCTTTTAAAGGCACCTAGGCCAGATGCCATCACCACCTCCTGTAGCAAGGAGTTCCATAGCTTCATTACCCGCTGGGTAAAAAAGTATTTCCTTTTATCTATTCTCACTCTCCCAACACTCAATTTGAGTGGCTGTCCCCTGGTTCTGGTGTTGCGAAAGAGGGAAAAGAACATCCCGCTATCGACTCTATCCCTCCCATGCATAATTTTGTGTCTCAATCATGTCCCCATCAGGTGCCTTTTTTCCAGACTGAAGAGCCCCCAGACGCTGCAGTCTTTCATCATAAGGGAGGTGCCCCAGCCCCGTAATCATACAAGTGAGAAAGAACACTTACCTGCTCCTCCTCCTGCACGGACCCCACTCCTCCTCACCCAGGTGCTAAACTCGCATGTCTCACCCGGCACCAGCCAGTTCTCTAGCTACAGAACTGCTTTCTAATGCTGCTGCAGCCGTGCCAACGGGGGGACGGGGGACGCAGACGTGTGCTCCCTTATCTTGGGGCTGCACCATCACTGGAAAGTTGGTGAGGACTGGGCTGTTAACCGTGGACAGGAAAACGTGGGCTGGGAAGCTGGGGGTGCTCCAGTCACCCCTTCTTCCAGTACCTCCAATCACAGAAACTGTATCTCCACAGTAGACAAATGCTGTACTCAGGAGCAGGTTGACAACTGAGGTGGGCATGAGGTCCCCAAACCATGTCTGCCCACAATTAAGGTAACATCTAAACAATGAGAGCTGGGATGGTGTAGTGGTTCCGGCGTTGGACTTGCGCCCGGATGATCCAGGTTCAAATCCCCTCTCAGCCATGAAACTTTTTTGAATGACAACCTCTAAGTCACACCTACTTCACAAGGCTGTTGTGAGGACAAAAGGAGGGAAGGAACACCACCCTGAGCTCCGTGGAGAAGGTAAAAGGTAAAGGTTTCCCCACGACCGGATGGTCTAGTTGTGACTGACTGTAGGGGACGGTGCTCATCTCCCTTTCAAAGCTGAAGAGCCGGCGTTCGTCTGAGGACAGTTTCCGTGGTCATGTGGCCAGCATGACTATATGCCAAGTCGCGCAGAACACCGTTACCGTCCCACCGAAGTGGTACCTATTTATCCACTCGCATTTCCACGTGCTTTCAAACTGCTAGGTTGGCAGGAGCTGGGACAAGCGACGGGAGCTACACTCAGTCGTGTGGTCTCGAACTGCCAACCTTCTGGTCAGCAAGCTCAGCAGCTCAGCAGTTTAACCTGCAGCACCACCACGTCCCTTGGGGAAAAGGGAGGTATAAAAATGCAAAAAATAAAGAAACAAACAAGATGGATAGAGCTCTACTCAGGTACAGAATGTCTCACATCCGAGGACACAAATTCAAGTGAATTATTATACCCAAGTTTATTTTTACCTCTCAACATCCTGTGTACAACTGTACCCAGATTGTATCAGTGTTGAAAAAGAACATGTGAATGAATGAACTCAGGTACTGACTGTTCCTAGGTAAACAGTTTAATGCGTGAACAGCCACAGCATATACCTGGGTACAGTTATTCAAACCTTCCATTCAGTGCAGATTTCCATCATCATCATCACCACTAGTATTACAATTCTTATCATTAGCCTGTAAACCTCTTTGTGAATGTTTTGTTGAAAAGCATTTCATAAATACTGATGGATCGGTAGCATTTGCGTACAACCTGCGTGGATCGTTGCCTGGTAAAAAAGAACCCAAATACGGCCATTCAGATGGAATGGGGCACCCGGGCTCAGACATGTTATTCTTGGGTACAATGTAAATATGTGAATTACCCTTTTGCATTGCTTTGAAAAGGCAAACGTGACATCTGGGGGAAATGGAAGCCACATTTTTGTTTACGAAAACAGAGACTGTCAAAATGAGGCATACTTCTTCTCATCATTAATTCCTTACTTCTATTTATCTATGTCTTGGGTATTACGAAAGAGAAGCCTTGTAATGCAGTTTCCTCCAATCCATCTGTGAAGAGACAATCAGGCTTCTCAACCTTATAATTAGGGAAAAACCTGCTGAGGATAAATTGAATGCATTAAGAAATTAACATACCAGTAAATGACTGATCATTACCATTTACCGAATTTGCATTTCTAAGAATTCTATAAAAAGGCAAATCCTGTTATTTCAGTATTTCCATCTGGAAGAGACAATATTTTAAGATCTTCCAAGGCGAGAGAAACACACAACTGCCTCCAGTGGTGGAGTGGTGGGGTGCCAAGAGCCTGCATCCACTATCCCCCCTTGGATCTGAAAAGGAAGGTGGGGCACGGGGGGAGGGGTCTTGCGCTTGCTCCCCTCCTTCCACCATTACATAAGAACATAAGAACATAAGAACATAAGAAGAGCCCCGCTGGATCAGGCCAAAGGCCCATCTAGTCCAGCTTCCTGGATCTCACAGCGGCCCACCAGGTGCCCCAGGGAGGCACGAGACCACAAGATGCCTGCATCCTGTGGCCACTCCCTTGCACCCGATACTCTGAAGTAGCCCTCCACCTTTGTAAGGAGGTTGCACAATCCATCATGGCCTATAGCCCACGATGGACCTTTCCTCCAGAAATCCTTCCAGTCCCTTTTTAAAGGCATCAAGACCAGATGCCATCACCACCTCCTGTGGCAAAGAGTTCCACAGATTAACTACCCACTGGGTAAAAAAGTACTTCCTTTTATCTGTTTTAACTCTCCCAACCCTCAGTTTTAGCGGATGCCCCCTGGTTCTGGTGTTTTGAGAGAGGGAAAAGAACATCCCTCTATCGACTTTATCCCTTCCATGCATAATTTTGTATGTCTCAATCATGTCCCCTCTCAGGTGCCCTTTTTCTAGACTGAAGAGCCCCAAACGCTGCAGTCTTTCTTCATACGGGAGGTGCCCCAGCCCCGTAATCATTTTTGTCGCTCTCTTCTGCACCTTTTCCAACTCCACTATGTCCTTTTTGAGGTGCGGCGACCAGAACTGGACACAATATTCCAGGTGCGGCCTTACCATCGATTTGTACAATGGCATGATAATATTGCCCGTTTTTATTCTCAACCCCTTTTCTAATTACCCCAAGCATGGAGGTAATTACACACGGAGGAAGTTGCTTTCCATCGAATGCATTCCTTTTGCCCAATGTTATCTGGCTGGCAGCTGCTGCCCAGAGGCCCATCCCTACTTGGAGATGCCAGGGATTGAAAACGGAGTCCTCTAGCAAGCCTGGGAGATGCTGCCTGACCCACGGTGCTTTTCTCTTCCTCTTGCTCACTGGATTGAGGAGAACAGAGCACAGGAAACATGAAGGAGAGGCTGGGCTGGGCAAGCTCAGCGTTTTTCAACCTGGGGACTGGACCCCAATGGGGCTGTGAAACTCACTTGTGGCAACTTAGGGGCTGAACAAGGCTGAGGACTGCTGGACTAGAGCACCACCAGGTGAAGGGGGAGGCACCGGGTGTGCCTCGTTCAGGTTCTGAGCAGTTGTGCTAAAACAGCCTTTGACAGCCCCAGGCTTCAGGGCAACTTTCCACAATTCCCTTTTCTGCTCTCTCTAAAATGAATATTTGGTTCCCGTGAACAGCGCTGGGGGGTACAATGAAGGCAGGGAGCTGGAGGATAAGGTCCCTGGAGGGGGGCAGGGTCGACAGCGGGTCCCCAGTCTCATTCCGTGCATGTCTGTTATATATACTATACTTTATACTTTTTATTTATATACCGCCTTTCTTAAGATCACTAGATTTCCCTAATGACTGTAACGCAAGGCGGTTTACATAGGCAGACTTTTATTCACAAACCCGAAGGTTTTTACTATTTACAGAAATGTTCTATCTTTCAAGAACAACACTCATACAGATCTTTCTGGATTTAGCCTTCTTTCTTAGCCGCCCGTCTGTCTTCTGCTGGCTGATAAGAGGCTTCCCTGCTCCCCCAGAGACGCAGCTGACTTCAGCACACTCCTCCTCCCACGAGGCAGCTGGAGCTCAGCTTTTAATCAGCCGCAGTTTGCAAGGTCTGCCACTCACAGAGACTTCCGGTAGTCTCAAGCTCACAACCTTTGGATCTTCAGCTGTTATCTTCGGGCAAACAGAGGCATTAACCCTCTCGGCGAAATCTTCTGCCATGGGGGTTGAGGCATGAAAAGGACTGAGGACCACCAGGGTTGTGGGAAGATTGGCTTTCGCTAGGGACTATGGGATTGGGGAAACATGGGCCAGAACGAAATAGAAGACTGCTGCTTTCAACTAAACCCTTGCGCGACACGGCTGACCTTTGCGCAACACAACAAACGCACGGAACAACGAGATCAAACGAAGCAGCCTGCGCTGATACGGCTAAGACGGAAAGGAGATTGTAAAGAGTTAATGAAACCCTTGCCCCCTTAAGCCTGTTAGCAAACCCCTAAGCTTATTAACGAAACTGTTTGAGCTCGTCCGCTGGTCTACCGCTCGTTAACCTAGTTTGCAAGGTGTTGATTGATACTTTCCGAGTTAAATGATGATTGACACATGCTATGTAAACGGCAGGAAGCGCCGAAACGAAAAGACGATAGTAACAGTCAATAGAGCCATTTAAGCTTGTTTATTGTAGTTATTGATTTACAACATGTGCGATGAGGTATGAGTCTACCAAGTCTGTTTACCCTGGTAAAATCTTGTCAGTCATTGTTGGTCTTGTTTGCCGAAACTTCCTGAGTTAATCAATGCAGCCTTCTGATGTGTTAATTAACAAACAAATGCTTTGTGAAACTGAACCATAAATATGAGTCTGTATTCACCAATAAAGCAGAACTTTATTATTGATCATATTG
>JAJKFI010036523.1:0-12983 GCA_029204185.1 Lerista edwardsae
GAGTCTGTATTCACCAATAAAGCAGAACTTTATTATTGATCATATTGATCAGATCATATTGGTCTGTGTGAGTTCTCCCTCGCTTCGGCAACAACCAGCTTGGAGGCCCATTTGTTTCCTCCCCGCAGCACTTTCTCATGGGAATGCAGGGCCTGCCCAGGGAAGGAAGCGGCGGGGACTGGGGGGGGAATCAGGGAAGAAGGGTGGGAGGATGAGGCATGGGCACGTTGCCTCCGCCACTGAGAGGTCTTAGGCCAGCCAGGTCAGTCACCCACCCACCCACCCCAAAGCCAACCATCACTCTCTTCCCGACATGGAACAGAAAGCTGGAACTTATGAACAAAGTGTGTGTGTATTGGGGGGGGGGTTGTTGTCAGCCAAGCCTTTGTTGGGAAAGTGTGCTTCAGGATTGGGGCCACCACTTAAAAGGCTCATCCTCTAGTGGATATCTGGTGTGCCTCGAAAGCAGAGGCACCCAGAACAAGTCCTCCAATGATGACCATGGCTGGATAAAAGAACACCCCTAAGCTATCGAGGTCCCGAGGAGTTCACAAGACTTGGAAACGTCTCAGAAGCACATAATCATCACATGTCATAGAAAGAAAGGCATCATTGAAAATCAGACTTTCCTTTACCTCCAGATCTTTGACAGAGAGCAAAACTTCAGAGGAAAAGCACGGTAAACTGATAAGCTGCACAGATAATCTCTGTGTGTGTGCGCGCGCATGCACGCGTTCATTATGCATTAGTTCTTTGTCATTCCTTCTTTACTCCCATTCAGACTTCCACCTCTATACCCGCCATCTTTTTTGAAAGCACTTAGAAGTGTCAAAATGTCCGTGCACTTTTGGGTTAAGTAATGGCTTTCTGAGATCATTGACAGACTCAGAGATAGCTTTCCAAACCAAGATGTACAGCTTGGCTCCAAGCCCATCGGTTCATAAGATTAGGATTATTGGAGAGACTCATTTGGAACGGGAGCAAAGGTTGCTGAAAGAATTATAAACCAAGATAAGATGGATTTGCAAGACTTGTCAGGCTGGCCTTCGACTTAGAAGATTAAGCTTCCCGCTTTTGAAAATTGGGTGAGGGCTTTCAGGAGCATTTCTGTTTGCCAAGTCCAGGGAGACGGCGCACTGACGCACCTCTTTGCGATGGTCCACGTTCTGAGCAACTTGTTCTCAAAAAGCAAACAATTTAAAAACTCTTTGCATTCTCACACAGTATCTCTAAGGCCTACATTACCTAGGGTCTGATGCTAACCTGAAGTTAGGCCAGCATAAGGGACTTGTGTTGGTCCAGTAATATCGCAAACGTCACGTAAGGCACATTTGGACCACTCTCAGGGTCAGGGAGGACGGCAACACCATAACAGGCAATTCTAAGAAGGGATTTAAGCCAGGATGGTGTAGTACAGTGATGGCGAACCTATGACACACATGTTAAGGGTGACACACCACCACACTTGAGGTGACACGCCAGCATTCACCAATACATGACAAAAACTGTGTTTTACTCATTCTTCATTTTTGTAATTATTTGATTTCTTTATGTAGTACATAGCACCACGCATGATCGCACTGTATTTTTGGTTTATATAAACCAAAAGAATTAATATAAAGAATTGGGTGGTTAAGAGCCAAGTTAAGCAGTTTCCCAAGTTTTGACACACCGAGCCCAAAAGGCTCGCCATCACTCTAGAGATGAACGCTAGCAGTTCTAGAGGTGAACCGTTGAGACCACCAAGGTCCAGGCCGAAGTCCTGCCAGGTGACCTTGTGCCAGTCACTACTTCTCAGCCTCACCTGCCTCCCAAGATGGTTGTGGGGACAAAAGGAGGGAAGGAACCACGTCCAGCACCCTGAGCTCCTTAGAGGAAGCGTGGTATAAAATGTGAAAAATAAAAAGGAACACATTCTGTTCAGGATGTCGCCTGTGTCCGGGCACTGCGGCTAAGTGACCAACGAGGCACTTTTTATTAAGTGGTGGAAGAGGCAACCGTCTCTCTGAGCATCTTCTCCAGAAGCCGTTTGTTGATGTTGTTTATGCTGTCAGTGCCTTTGGGAGACAAACCCAACTTCTCATTTATTTTTCCTGTGCAAAACTGTGAACTTCATTCCTTGAAAAGTGGTACGTAAACATTCCCAGTCCTATCTGGAGATGCCAGGGATTGAGCCTCAGGTGTTTTCCACGCAGGGCACAGCACGAGTCTCCCACACAGTACTGCATTATGTCTCAACGTGTACCTCTGTTCTGTGGCGTGGCTCAGCCAGGGAACACAGGATAGAAAAACCCATCAATTTGAAAAGAAAGGTAATAAACTCATTGCGCATGAACATTTCCCATATGTGGTTAGTGCAGAGGCGGATCTACAGGGAGGGCAAAGCTCTAAGTGTTGCAAGAAGCCTTACCCTGTCATGCAAATCCCTCCTCTCCCTTGCTGCTGTAGCCAGGAAGCAACGCCAAGATGTTGCTTTTCCCTGTGAGGATTGGCTAAAACAGTGCAGGAGAGGAGTGATTTCCACTGCAAGGTCAGGCTTCTTGCAAAACTTAGAGCTCTGCCCTCCCTTAGATCTGCCTCTGGGTTAGTGGAAAGATTAGAAGGCAAACTTCTATGTCAGACTGTCCCCAGGTCGACTTGAGAAGCAACCCTGACCAGCTTTCCAGCACTGGCACTGCTGCGCCAATGGGGCATGTGCTGTGCTGAGCAGAGGTGTGGTAGTCACAGAGGCCTCCGTGAGACGAGGGAATGTTTGTTCCCTTATTTCAGTGCTGGAAAGTTGGTGAGGGCTGCGCTCTTGGACACCTTTCTAAAACCACCCACCATCCCAGGCTATTTCACCCTCTGAGTTAATTCCACATTCTTTAGGCCAGTATGGGTCGGGACCAGTGATGTCATTCAGGGGGAACGGCCCAGAACGGGCGTTCTGGATCCTAACGGGCTCCGTGGCTGGTTCCGGGTTCCTGCAAGTGCCAATCAAAAGTGAGTTCCTGTTCCTAAATCATTTGAATGACACCACTGGTTGGGACCCATGAGGTGGGTGGTGTAGCCCCTAGGGCAGCCATTACTGAAAATATAGGAAAATATAGGAAGATGCTGAGATGCTGGAAGTGGGGAGGTCTGTGTGGTTGTTTTGCTTGTGTCAAGTTGCAAATGTGCTTTTGCTTTCTGATTCACTTTGCTTTTGGAAAATGGCCCAACCTACTGCTGAATTCTCAGGAGAACAGAAGGCTCTGGCGGCACAACGATGGCACTTCTAGCCATGACTTCACTTCCGGTGGGTCCAGGACAGACTCTCATTTTAAAAAGGGTGTCCCTGTGCTAGAATGTTTGAGAACCATTGCTTTAGGCTATAATGCATCCACATGGAAGATAGGGCATTGGTTGTGATAAGCGCTATACGATCTTCTCTTGAGCTCAAATGACAGCCGTGAGTCGATTTTCTAAGCTTCTAAGCACCCCAGAACAAAATGGAACAGCTAGACTGACAAAAGTGGAAATACAAAGCTAATGACTATTCATTTGTAAAGAAGGAAAAAAAATCCCACAAGTATTTTTATTTCCAACTAGCCTTTTGTTACCCGGCGTTGCCCGGGGGACAAAGTATCCCCAGCTTCTATTAGGAGAAGGAATGAATACAGGGACAGAATCAAGCAAAGGAGCGTAATGAAATTGTCACACTCACTGAACACTGTCTGCAGGTCCTGTGGTAGGATAGCACCGACGTGTGAGAAACAGGAAGAGGTGGCCAGTTAGCTCTCTGGAAATAGGTCCCTCTCAGATCCGACTGGGTGTTGGAACTCTCTGGATCATGCTCTTTCCAGCCTGGGCAACTCAGGCAGTGCAAAGCAGTTTCACTTTTGTTTCTGAGGTCTCTTCCTGCTCAGTGAGTGCAATCCCAGCTCATGACCTGCAGAATCCTTTGTGACCACAAGGTGGCAGCACACTTTCACTCCAATACAATCCCCTCGCTGTCCCTCCCCCCCGGGGGGCTGCAGGGGGGTCTGACCCCCGCAGTGTTTCTTTCCAGGCTGCAAGGTGTATTCCTGCCAAGTTTCGTGCGGATCGGTCCAGGCGTTCCCGAGCCTATGCATAACATACATACATACACACAAACATACCCACGTCCGTTTTTATATATATAGATTCTACATCCTGTTCCCCCTCCTCTCATTAGCAATTTGTATACTTTACTGCAGTGTTATTTAAAACTGTGAGTTGAGACCCACTTGGTGTGTCATGACCTGATGTCAGGTGGGTCGCTGCAAGCTGGGATCAGCCTTCTTGGAAACTGCAGACACTCCTCTTGTTATATTCCTTTTGTGAGTGTTAACAGTTTGAATTTTGAAGTGAGGGGTTTTTTAAAAATTGTTTTTAGTTCCATGCTTTTATATCATATTTTGTCCTAATCTGGCCTTCTGTCAATGTTGTTTCATGGTTTCAATTGCTGCAGTCCAAAAAGGCCAGTTTGCATTCCAGGAGTGTCATTTTATTATGTTACCATGACAGCACTTCCTGCTTGGTGATGCCACTTCCTGCCACAACATCACTTCCAGGTTAATGACATCACTTCCGGTGGGTCCCAACAAGAGTGCCACTCTAAAAAGTGGGTCCCAGTCTAAAAAGTTTGAATACCCCTGCTTAACTGTAAAAGGCTTCTGATTTCTTGTGTTTATCAACTGCAAAACTCTGCAGGGCAGTTCGATCTGGAAGGCTGCCTGCCTAGCTAGTCTCGGCTGGCTCCATCAGCCCCTGCTTTCCCCTTGCTTGTCTGTGGACACCAACTGCAACAGGAGCAGGGCACTTTGAGCACACGCAGAGTGCCTCAGAGCACAATAACCACAACCAGCCAACACCCGTTTGGAACTGGGGCACTGCATTCCACAGCAAAGGGACAAGCCTTTTGCCCAGCAACTCTCAACCAGTGGGGCGGAGCTAGAGATGCTTGCTTCCTGTGAGTAAGGTTGCTTTACAGCCTTACTGAGCACTGAGGGCTTACTCCTGAGTAAATAACACTGAAAACATAAAAAAGAAATAACATCCCCTTACCTTCAGGAGGCCTCCATGATTGCCCCCCCCAACTGCAGTATGCAGAATATGCAGTGATGTCATGCAGGGGGAACGCGGGGGAACTCAGTTCCACTAGTTAAAATTAGGGCTGACTCCGCCCACTTCACTCTCCCTCCCCCCCTCCCAATTCCTCTGCAAAGAGCTTTTCTTCTTGGTTGGCCAGCACTCAGAGGGTTAAAGGGAGCGACTCCGGATTCCTAGGGGGGCGAAGGCAGTGATGTCATTCAGGGGGAACGGACCAGAACGGGCGTTCTGGATCCTAACGGGCTCCGTGGCTGGTTCCGGGTTCCCGACAAGTGCCAATCAAAAGTGAGTTCCTGTTCCTAAATCATTTGAATGACACCACTGAGAATATGCCCCATTGGCACAGCTGTGTCAGTGCTGGAAAGCTGGTCAGGATTGGGGCCTTGGCTTCTTTGGGCAAGGCCCAGCATAGCCTCCAGACCACATCCCCTGGCCTTGATGGTACCTTTGCATGGCAAGAAGGCAGCCAGCTGCGGCAGAGCCCAGGCCATGGCTGTGATGTCACAAGGGATCCTGAGATTCCCACTCAACTTCCCCCCAGCAGAAGCATCACTAGAGGGAGACACTAAGTAGTGCAGGGGCCACAAAGCACTCTGTAACCACCACCACCACCTTCCCATGGGAGCCATTTTGGATAGCCACTGCAACGCGAACAGCTCTGATAGTGAGGGCCAGTTACGTTGCACTGCGGTGCCTGAAATACTGACCCCATCGCCACCCCCTGGAACGACACAACAATCCCTCAGTCATGCACCCAAATACCCCAGGAAATCTGTACACAGAGAATTGTTTTTCCTCTCTTCTGCACTGCAAGATCCACAGTCACGATGCTGAAGTGCAATGCTTGAAAATGCTGCAGAGAGCATTTGGGAGCTGTTAAGTTCATTCCTTTTATTGGATTTTCCTCTTAAAAATGAGCCTCATTTTTAAAATTTGACTGTTATCAACAGCCTTGGGGTTCCAATTTTGGACTAACCAGCAGGTTTTCATATTTAAATTTACAAATAAAGCATGTCTTTAGGTAGACTTTAATCATCCTTTCCCAAGGTTATAATTTTCTCCCCACAATGCAATTAGTAGTATTTTTAACTGAATGTCTATTCAGTCCTATTGATTTTCAGATTTCCATTTCAAAAAGGCTAGGTTGAGAGACAAAGCAGGGTTTCTTTGAATGGTGGAGCAGAGTGTTAAGGAAAATTCAGACACTCGTTTTGCAATAGCCCTACTGGAATCCTGAACGTGAAATAATTTGACCTGATTTTTGGTGTTGTATTGTGTCACTGTGTCTTGAGCTTCCAGTAGGATTGAAAAAAAGGTGAGGCATAAATGTTTTGAACAGATTACCGTAGTTGCAGGAACCTCAAATGCGGTTTACAACATCCTCGTCTTTGATGTAATAAAGTTCCTCTTCACCCCTGCGCAGTCTTTCTAGTGGCTGTTGCTGGTGGTTTGCCTTTTTTTTTTAGATTGTGAGCCCTTTGGGACAGGGAGCCATTTAATTTTATTACTATTTGCCTGTAAACCGCTTTGTGAACTTCATGTTGAAAAGCGGTATATAAGTACCTGTTGATTGGTCTTTGATGTAATAAAGTTATTTCTCCAATAATGCAAAATGGACTCCAGAAAACACACAGGCTGGGCACTGGGAACAGGACAATCGACCCATTTCCACGTTCAATTTGGAGCTTGGGAATGGGTCAGTCTTAATTCCTAATGAATGGGCTTCTGTCATTTTGAGTTTTGGGGTCCTTAAACTTCTAAGACTGGGTCCCACTTTTTAGAACGGCGCTTGTGTCAGGGCCCAACAGAAGGGACGCCATATAATAGCCGGAAGTGCTGTCATTGTGACATAATAAAATGACACTTCTGGAATGCAGATTGGCATTCTCAGACTGCAGCAATTGCACAACCATAAAACATAGCCTCCTTGTAGCCTCCTTACATTAGTAGTAGGCTACTTCAGAGTACTGGGTGCAAGGGAATGGCAACAGGATGCAAGCATCTTGTTGTCTCCTGCCTCCCTGGGGCACCTGGTGAGCTGCTGTGAGATACAGGAAGCTGGACTAGATGGGACTTTGGCCTGATCCAGCATAGGGGCTCTTCTTATGTTCTTATGTTCTTATCCCTGATAGAAAACAAGGTTAGGACAACACACTGTATCATGTAAAATAACAAAATTTTAAAAACCTATTGAAAATTCTAAGTGAACACTCACAAAAGGAATATAGCAAGAGTCAGGCCTGCAGCTTCCAAGATGGCTGCTGCCAGCTTTCCCGCCAAGTGGGTCCCGACCCACAGTTTGAGAAACACTGCATTAAAGCCAGCCTGCCCGGTAACAGGCGTATTTGTACATACCTCAATTCCGTTCCCCCGTAATCACATACGGTGAATGCATAGTGGAAATTATCAAGTGAGAACTTTTAGTAAAACAGAGAGAAGGGGGGGGGTGCAAATTTGGCCCCACTCTGCAATAGGGCTGGTTTGCAGGGAAAGGCTTTTAAAAAAGAAATCTGACAGGAGGGCTCACAACTAGGGTGGAGGCAATAATGTGCATTTACTTTTAAACGTCAAACGACAGTATCTGTGGGTTCACTGAGCAGCTCCATCCAGTTTCAGCTTACTTTTCACTTATGCACCACAAGGAGAGATTTTCTTTACTTACATTTGCGTCCAGATCTTCCTCCCAGATGCCCAGAGTGACTTTATGGTTTCCTACCCTCCACGGCTGCTCACAACAAGCTTGTGAGGTAGGCAAGGCTGAGAGATAGTGACTGGCCCAGGGCCACACGGCAGCTCTGGGGTGGAGCAGAGATCCGAACCCAGGACCGCACAGCGGTCCTGTTCTGTTCTTCCTCCCTCACAAGGAGTGACATTGTAAGACAAGGCAATCAAATCACAGTGCCTTGGACAGCACCTTGGACAGCACCAACCTGGTCCAATGGACTCCCACCTCCAGCTAAGTCCTTTCATGTGTCCTGGCCCAGACTATTCACACACACACCGGCTTCACCCCCTGCTGCAGAACCTTAAAAGAGGCACCCCTAAAATCTGAAGCTGGCCAATCTGCAGCCTGTCCCCTGATGTGTCCATGTGTCAATGGGTGGGCAATGGAGGATGAAAGGTTCTAGGCATGTTTGGGGCCTGTCCCTTCTGGTGAGTCGGCATAAGGGGAATCCTCTACGGGGGTTTAGGGGCCTGATCCCAGGTTTCCTCACTGCCTGGTCAATCCTCTTTGTCAAGGCAAAAGGAACAGAGTCTGAGATCTAACAGGCTCCCCTCCTGATGCTGGCATCCCAGCTGCCACTTGCGGTCAGGACCGTGAGAACACGTCACACCCTTTGATAGATGCCTTTGATAGATGCCCTTGAAGTGCCTCGATCTTATTAAATTCCGATAAACATCTACAGGGATATTCAAATCTCTAGAACACATCTATGGATATAATGCATTTACATCTGTAAAATGAGATTTCAGTTCAGCTTCGGGTTTCTGAAGTTTATGCTCCTTCTCAGATGTCCCGAAGGGACCGTGACATTTTTCTGAAAAATTTCCTCTCAGCTCTCGCCAGCTTCCCTTATTACTCAAGTCTTGGCAGGAAAAAGAAATGAAACCCTGCCTATTTCACACTGAGTGTATTCCAGGTGGCTTTTTTTCTACATTTGAAAAGCTTTTTCTCATTAGGAGATGGAGCTTCCAATACATATTCCCGAACCTGCAGTGAAATTGCCAAGCATGTGAACTGGCGCCGATTGGTTACTGAGAAAGTAAAGAGTAACATTTCTAAACACCGAGCAGCTTGAGAAGGGGATTCACCGCATACTCTCCAGCTCAGGTGCTCCTCAGGCTGTCTCAGAAATCAAGAGGCCACACAAATGGGAAGCTTGACAATGGGAAGGATTCCAAACCAGCCGGTCCTTGAGGCCATGTGATGCGGTGCCCTCAGGCGGAGACCTGCCAGCCTGCCTCTGCCCCTACGTAGGAAGATACAGACCGCCAAACTCTGGCCTGCAGGCCGGCTCTGGTGCCCAAGTGTGACCGCTCTGAGAGTGCGGGTGGCGAAGCTTCACCATTCCACCCAGGAGCCTCCTACCTTCACCCCTGACCTTCATGCAGCCATGCCAGGCAGCTGCTGCCAGGGGCAAATTAGGGCACAGAACTGGTTGGTGTCAACAGGTGAAACATGTCCCATTTCCCTGCTTACAACTTTGTAAGCCAAGTTGTGAGTCTTTCATCCGGCCTGCATGTTGTCTGCAGCCATTCCCAAGCCCCCCCTCCCAAGGAATAGAACACCTCTTCAAAACGTCAGGCACCCAATCCTCATGAAACGTGGCTGCCAGGACTCTGCGAAGGGCAGGCAGTCTCAACGTACGGCAAATTAATAAAACTAGCTGGAGACCCTTGCTTCGCTATGGTATGTAATACGGGGGGGGGGGGGCTTAGATCTCCTTACATGCAGCCCACTCCTGCGGCCTCTCCAGATGGTTGTGAGGGGCCTGCAGTACCCCACAACTCATGCAAGAGGGGCAAACCCCACACAACTGCTGGGCAGGGCCTGGCACCACGCATGAGAGCCCCGAGGCCCATGTGACTGGGAGGGAAGCCTGGATAGGGGGGAGGGTCAACAAGGAGACACTCCACACCCCCAGCAGAGAGACACACTTGGTCTTTAAGAGAGCCTGCCCTGTGCTGGGTGCTGAAGGCGTGAGGGAGGGAAGGAGCCTGGGGGCAGGGGGTTGGCGAGCAGAGAGCCAGTCATGGATGTAGGGGGGCTAGGGGGGCATGAGCCCTGGGTGCCGTCTTGGGGGCGCCAGTGGCCCCCGCAACATTGCATGGGTAGACCTGGGCTCCGGAGCCCAGGTCTACCCATTGGGACCAGCCATGGGTAGACCAGCGCTCCACAGGTTGGGAAAGCATCCGGAGCGCGGACCTTCCCCCACCCATTCAAAGCATCTTTACAGTGCCAAGGCATCTTTAATCTTCATAACTTTTACGGTGAGCTCAGCCTTAGTTTTTTTTTTTTTTTTTTTGTAGCTGGTTCTTTACGTTTGCTGACTTCAGTTTGAAATCCCTGTGTCTCCACTTTCAAAAATCTGAGTCAGTGTCTGAAAAAGCCGTACGTGAGCAGAGACTATCATGCAATGCTTTCAATTTGCATGGGAGATTAGCATGTGCCCGCCCCCGCAGTTATATAAGGAGCCCAGGTCTACCCGCAGTCGTTTCTAATGGGTAGACCTGGGCTCCCTATACCTGCAGATGGTCCCAATGGGCTCCTGTGGGGCTCCCGTGGGGGGGGGCGCATGATGTCACATGCCCCCTGGGGGCACACTTCTATTGGGCGCCATTGGCGCCATTTTGACTAGGTCCACCCCTGCAGAGAGCCCCCCCCCGTCAGAGACCAAAGTCTCTCAGGCAGTGGCACAGGGGAAAAGCCAGCCAGGCCTAAGCAATAGGAAGTAAAGGGCTCTGCTGCTGTTTTTCCGCCATTTCACCCTTCCCATCCTTGCTTTGCTACGGTATGTGATCAATTTAACTCCACCTTGACACCTGTAACACATTCATGTTCAGGTCGAAATTCCCTTTGCTTCCTCACGTGAAGTTTTGGGCTGAGCTTTTCCGGGCGCTGAACCCCCAGAAGGTCCATCCGTGCCCCTGGTGCCCTTCCCTGCCACAGGGGGTCGGGAGGGGGGCCTCTGTACCTGCCGGGCTACGACCCTTGTCCAAGAGCTGTGCTCTGGCCTGATTTCCAGAGAGAAAAGCAGTTCGCTGCCACTGCCTGGTCCTCGCAAAAGTTATCCCTTGGCTGAACTTTCCACCTGTTGAGGTTCCTACTGAGGAATCTGTGAAATTTATAAACGTAGGAACTAGTGGCACAACGAAGAGGCAGACAACCCTGCACAGGAACCCCAACTTTTGGCAGGGCAGATGGCAAGGATGAGGCACTTTGGTCTTAACCTGGGCTAACGCACTGGAAGCACCCCCAGCTGTCAGCCCGATACATTATTTTTTTTGGGGGGGGAGGGGGAGAATGTTTATCAAGATTCAGGGCTGAGTGACGATTTTAAAGACAAACATATCCAGGAAAAGCAAGTGCCACATAGCTCAAAAGGCAGGAGAGCACATTAGAGGTGCCCTGGATGACATGCTAGGGGGGCTGTGGGGCAGGTGAGAGGGCTGGACTTGTCACAGGGAAAGGGAAATCAGCACGGCTAACAAGTGCAGCCACCAGACCTTCGGACAATCCTGTTGCTCCACAGTAGAAGGCTTTGCTCTGCGTGTCGTGCAGCGGAGACAACACTGAGCCAGATGGATCACGGTCTGACTCAGTGGCAGGCAGTTCCCTTTACTCCTGCTGGTGCCTCAAGCAGGCTGGGGGCCGCAAACAGTGAAATGCGCACAAGCTGTCCATCTGCTAGAAATAAAGCAAGCCCAGAAAGGCTGGCCTGAGTGCCGCATCGAGAGGAAGCAGACGCACCAGCGGCCTCAGAGGAAACGAGCGAGGCCAGCCAGCCACCAGCCAGCGCCCATCAGGCAGGGAAAGACGGAAGTCGGAGGGTGGAGGTGGAAAGCCAACAGCAAGCCTGCCAACTCGGAGAGACCCTGTTGGAGAATGCAAACGGAAGCCCATCGCAGCCGGACGAGGGTGGCCTGAAGCAACCACAGTCCGTGGCTGGCTTCCACAATGCCCGGCAATACCACCACCACAGAGCACTGACCATCAAGAGAGGCCACCGTCAGCCGCCTCAATCCCGCAGGGCTGTGGAGGGTTTTCCAACCCCTTAGCAGGGGCTGGTGAGGGAAAGAGGAGGAGAGGGAGGATGACAGCCTGTGGAACCCCTTGGCACAGGATGTGACAGCCTGCCAGGTGCAAAGGAGTGGCAACAGGATGTGCATTTCTTGTCTTGCGGGCTCCCTGAAGCACGAGGCAGGCCACTGTGCGGAACAGGAAACTGGACGAGATGTGCCCTTGGCCTGATCCAGCACAGGGGCTCTTCTGACGTAAGAGCAAGAATTAAGAAGAGAAGGCAGCCGGGAGGTTGAAGGGGGATGTTGAAGGAAGACGATGAGGAAAGAGAGCAGAACGCCCATGAAAGAAAAGGAGGACCAAGAAGGAAGAAGGTCCAAGAAGGACCCCTTTCGAAGGAACTGGGGGAGGGAACACCACCACCAGGGAGTCCAAAGGAAACTCACATGCACACACTCACGCGCCGCACCCCCAATCTGCCACACGTCTGCCCACCCTCTCAGCTGTGGCCAAACAAACCAAAAGAAAAGCACATGGCTCTTGAACATTCCTCCCCTTTACCATTCTGTCATACACAAGGTGGACCCAGTCAGACATGAACGTAAGGAGAAGAGTCCCCTTGCCGGATCAGGCCAAGAGCCCTGCATCTAGTCCAGCTTCCTGGCTCTCACAGTGGCCCACCAGTTGTCACAGGGTGCACACTGTTGTCCTGTTGCCCCTCCCTTGCATCTGGCATTCTGGGGCAACCTATTCCGACAGCCAGGAGGTCGCACACACCCATCACGGCTTGTAACCTGTGATGGGTATTTCTTCCAGAAATCTGTCCAATCCCCCTTTAAAGGCATCTAGCGGTCATCATTCTATCCTGTGACAAGGAGTTCCGCAGAAAATAAATATTTTCTCTTGTCTGTTCAAATTCTCCCAACACTGGATTTTAGTGAATGTCCCCCATTTCTAGTATTGTGCAAGAGGGAAACAAACATCCCCCTATCCACCTCGTGAATTGTTTGAACTGGACTGCTGCCCCCATTCATGGCCAACTGTGATCGCTTGTGGCCAATCTCACACAGAAGGAAACAGGTCTTGTTCATTAATAATAATAATAATAATAATAATAATAATAATAATAATAATAATAATAATAATA
>JAJKFI010036524.1:0-12979 GCA_029204185.1 Lerista edwardsae
GAGTCTGTATTCACCAATAAAGCAGAACTTTATTATTGATCATATTGATCAGATCATATTGGTCTGTGTGAGTTCTCCCTCGCTTCGGCAACAACCAGCTTGGAGGCCCATTTGTTTCCTCCCCGCAGCACTTTCTCATGGGAATGCAGGGCCTGCCCAGGGAAGGAAGCGGCGGGGACTGGGGGGGAATCAGGGAAGAAGGGTGGGAGGATGAGGCATGGGCACGTTGCCTCCGCCACTGAGAGGTCTTAGGCCAGCCAGGTCAGTCACCCACCCACCCACCCCAAAGCCAACCATCACTCTCTTCCCGACATGGAACAGAAAGCTGGAACTTATGAACAAAGTGTGTGTGTATTGGGGGGGGGGTTGTTGTCAGCCAAGCCTTTGTTGGGAAAGTGTGCTTCAGGATTGGGGCCACCACTTAAAAGGCTCATCCTCTAGTGGATATCTGGTGTGCCTCGAAAGCAGAGGCACCCAGAACAAGTCCTCCAATGATGACCATGGCTGGATAAAAGAACACCCCTAAGCTATCGAGGTCCCGAGGAGTTCACAAGACTTGGAAACGTCTCAGAAGCACATAATCATCACATGTCATAGAAAGAAAGGCATCATTGAAAATCAGACTTTCCTTTACCTCCAGATCTTTGACAGAGAGCAAAACTTCAGAGGAAAAGCACGGTAAACTGATAAGCTGCACAGATAATCTCTGTGTGTGTGCGCGCGCATGCACGCGTTCATTATGCATTAGTTCTTTGTCATTCCTTCTTTACTCCCATTCAGACTTCCACCTCTATACCCGCCATCTTTTTTGAAAGCACTTAGAAGTGTCAAAATGTCCGTGCACTTTTGGGTTAAGTAATGGCTTTCTGAGATCATTGACAGACTCAGAGATAGCTTTCCAAACCAAGATGTACAGCTTGGCTCCAAGCCCATCGGTTCATAAGATTAGGATTATTGGAGAGACTCATTTGGAACGGGAGCAAAGGTTGCTGAAAGAATTATAAACCAAGATAAGATGGATTTGCAAGACTTGTCAGGCTGGCCTTCGACTTAGAAGATTAAGCTTCCCGCTTTTGAAAATTGGGTGAGGGCTTTCAGGAGCATTTCTGTTTGCCAAGTCCAGGGAGACGGCGCACTGACGCACCTCTTTGCGATGGTCCACGTTCTGAGCAACTTGTTCTCAAAAAGCAAACAATTTAAAAACTCTTTGCATTCTCACACAGTATCTCTAAGGCCTACATTACCTAGGGTCTGATGCTAACCTGAAGTTAGGCCAGCATAAGGGACTTGTGTTGGTCCAGTAATATCGCAAACGTCACGTAAGGCACATTTGGACCACTCTCAGGGTCAGGGAGGACGGCAACACCATAACAGGCAATTCTAAGAAGGGATTTAAGCCAGGATGGTGTAGTACAGTGATGGCGAACCTATGACACACATGTTAAGGGTGACACACCACCACACTTGAGGTGACACGCCAGCATTCACCAATACATGACAAAAACTGTGTTTTACTCATTCTTCATTTTTGTAATTATTTGATTTCTTTATGTAGTACATAGCACCACGCATGATCGCACTGTATTTTTGGTTTATATAAACCAAAAGAATTAATATAAAGAATTGGGTGGTTAAGAGCCAAGTTAAGCAGTTTCCCAAGTTTTGACACACCGAGCCCAAAAGGCTCGCCATCACTCTAGAGATGAACGCTAGCAGTTCTAGAGGTGAACCGTTGAGACCACCAAGGTCCAGGCCGAAGTCCTGCCAGGTGACCTTGTGCCAGTCACTACTTCTCAGCCTCACCTGCCTCCCAAGATGGTTGTGGGGACAAAAGGAGGGAAGGAACCACGTCCAGCACCCTGAGCTCCTTAGAGGAAGCGTGGTATAAAATGTGAAAAATAAAAAGGAACACATTCTGTTCAGGATGTCGCCTGTGTCCGGGCACTGCGGCTAAGTGACCAACGAGGCACTTTTTATTAAGTGGTGGAAGAGGCAACCGTCTCTCTGAGCATCTTCTCCAGAAGCCGTTTGTTGATGTTGTTTATGCTGTCAGTGCCTTTGGGAGACAAACCCAACTTCTCATTTATTTTTCCTGTGCAAAACTGTGAACTTCATTCCTTGAAAAGTGGTACGTAAACATTCCCAGTCCTATCTGGAGATGCCAGGGATTGAGCCTCAGGTGTTTTCCACGCAGGGCACAGCACGAGTCTCCCACACAGTACTGCATTATGTCTCAACGTGTACCTCTGTTCTGTGGCGTGGCTCAGCCAGGGAACACAGGATAGAAAAACCCATCAATTTGAAAAGAAAGGTAATAAACTCATTGCGCATGAACATTTCCCATATGTGGTTAGTGCAGAGGCGGATCTACAGGGAGGGCAAAGCTCTAAGTGTTGCAAGAAGCCTTACCCTGTCATGCAAATCCCTCCTCTCCCTTGCTGCTGTAGCCAGGAAGCAACGCCAAGATGTTGCTTTTCCCTGTGAGGATTGGCTAAAACAGTGCAGGAGAGGAGTGATTTCCACTGCAAGGTCAGGCTTCTTGCAAAACTTAGAGCTCTGCCCTCCCTTAGATCTGCCTCTGGGTTAGTGGAAAGATTAGAAGGCAAACTTCTATGTCAGACTGTCCCCAGGTCGACTTGAGAAGCAACCCTGACCAGCTTTCCAGCACTGGCACTGCTGCGCCAATGGGGCATGTGCTGTGCTGAGCAGAGGTGTGGTAGTCACAGAGGCCTCCGTGAGACGAGGGAATGTTTGTTCCCTTATTTCAGTGCTGGAAAGTTGGTGAGGGCTGCGCTCTTGGACACCTTTCTAAAACCACCCACCATCCCAGGCTATTTCACCCTCTGAGTTAATTCCACATTCTTTAGGCCAGTATGGGTCGGGACCAGTGATGTCATTCAGGGGGAACGGCCCAGAACGGGCGTTCTGGATCCTAACGGGCTCCGTGGCTGGTTCCGGGTTCCTGCAAGTGCCAATCAAAAGTGAGTTCCTGTTCCTAAATCATTTGAATGACACCACTGGTTGGGACCCATGAGGTGGGTGGTGTAGCCCCTAGGGCAGCCATTACTGAAAATATAGGAAAATATAGGAAGATGCTGAGATGCTGGAAGTGGGGAGGTCTGTGTGGTTGTTTTGCTTGTGTCAAGTTGCAAATGTGCTTTTGCTTTCTGATTCACTTTGCTTTTGGAAAATGGCCCAACCTACTGCTGAATTCTCAGGAGAACAGAAGGCTCTGGCGGCACAACGATGGCACTTCTAGCCATGACTTCACTTCCGGTGGGTCCAGGACAGACTCTCATTTTAAAAAGGGTGTCCCTGTGCTAGAATGTTTGAGAACCATTGCTTTAGGCTATAATGCATCCACATGGAAGATAGGGCATTGGTTGTGATAAGCGCTATACGATCTTCTCTTGAGCTCAAATGACAGCCGTGAGTCGATTTTCTAAGCTTCTAAGCACCCCAGAACAAAATGGAACAGCTAGACTCACAAAAGTGGAAATACAAAGCTAATGACTATTCATTTGTAAAGAAGGAAAAAAAATCCCACAAGTATTTTTATTTCCAACTAGCCTTTTGTTACCCGGCGTTGCCCGGGGGACAAAGTATCCCCAGCTTCTATTAGGAGAAGGAATGAATACAGGGACAGAATCAAGCAAAGGAGCGTAATGAAATTGTCACACTCACTGAACACTGTCTGCAGGTCCTGTGGTAGGATAGCACCGACGTGTGAGAAACAGGAAGAGGTGGCCAGTTAGCTCTCTGGAAATAGGTCCCTCTCAGATCCGACTGGGTGTTGGAACTCTCTGGATCATGCTCTTTCCAGCCTGGGCAACTCAGGCAGTGCAAAGCAGTTTCACTTTTGTTTCTGAGGTCTCTTCCTGCTCAGTGAGTGCAATCCCAGCTCATGACCTGCAGAATCCTTTGTGACCACAAGGTGGCAGCACACTTTCACTCCAATACAATCCCCTCGCTGTCCCTCCCCCCCGGGGGGCTGCAGGGGGGTCTGACCCCCGCAGTGTTTCTTTCCAGGCTGCAAGGTGTATTCCTGCCAAGTTTCGTGCGGATCGGTCCAGGCGTTCCCGAGCCTATGCATAACATACATACATACACACAAACATACCCACGTCCGTTTTTATATATATAGATTCTACATCCTGTTCCCCCTCCTCTCATTAGCAATTTGTATACTTTACTGCAGTGTTATTTAAAACTGTGAGTTGAGACCCACTTGGTGTGTCATGACCTGATGTCAGGTGGGTCGCTGCAAGCTGGGATCAGCCTTCTTGGAAACTGCAGACACTCCTCTTGTTATATTCCTTTTGTGAGTGTTAACAGTTTGAATTTTGAAGTGAGGGGTTTTTTAAAAATTGTTTTTAGTTCCATGCTTTTATATCATATTTTGTCCTAATCTGGCCTTCTGTCAATGTTGTTTCATGGTTTCAATTGCTGCAGTCCAAAAAGGCCAGTTTGCATTCCAGGAGTGTCATTTTATTATGTTACCATGACAGCACTTCCTGCTTGGTGATGCCACTTCCTGCCACAACATCACTTCCAGGTTAATGACATCACTTCCGGTGGGTCCCAACAAGAGTGCCACTCTAAAAAGTGGGTCCCAGTCTAAAAAGTTTGAATACCCCTGCTTAACTGTAAAAGGCTTCTGATTTCTTGTGTTTATCAACTGCAAAACTCTGCAGGGCAGTTCGATCTGGAAGGCTGCCTGCCTAGCTAGTCTCGGCTGGCTCCATCAGCCCCTGCTTTCCCCTTGCTTGTCTGTGGACACCAACTGCAACAGGAGCAGGGCACTTTGAGCACACGCAGAGTGCCTCAGAGCACAATAACCACAACCAGCCAACACCCGTTTGGAACTGGGGCACTGCATTCCACAGCAAAGGGACAAGCCTTTTGCCCAGCAACTCTCAACCAGTGGGGCGGAGCTAGAGATGCTTGCTTCCTGTGAGTAAGGTTGCTTTACAGCCTTACTGAGCACTGAGGGCTTACTCCTGAGTAAATAACACTGAAAACATAAAAAAGAAATAACATCCCCTTACCTTCAGGAGGCCTCCATGATTGCCCCCCCAACTGCAGTATGCAGAATATGCAGTGATGTCATGCAGGGGGAACGCGGGGGAACTCAGTTCCACTAGTTAAAATTAGGGCTGACTCCGCCCACTTCACTCTCCCTCCCCCCCTCCCAATTCCTCTGCAAAGAGCTTTTCTTCTTGGTTGGCCAGCACTCAGAGGGTTAAAGGGAGCGACTCCGGATTCCTAGGGGGGCGAAGGCAGTGATGTCATTCAGGGGGAACGGACCAGAACGGGCGTTCTGGATCCTAACGGGCTCCGTGGCTGGTTCCGGGTTCCCGACAAGTGCCAATCAAAAGTGAGTTCCTGTTCCTAAATCATTTGAATGACACCACTGAGAATATGCCCCATTGGCACAGCTGTGTCAGTGCTGGAAAGCTGGTCAGGATTGGGGCCTTGGCTTCTTTGGGCAAGGCCCAGCATAGCCTCCAGACCACATCCCCTGGCCTTGATGGTACCTTTGCATGGCAAGAAGGCAGCCAGCTGCGGCAGAGCCCAGGCCATGGCTGTGATGTCACAAGGGATCCTGAGATTCCCACTCAACTTCCCCCCAGCAGAAGCATCACTAGAGGGAGACACTAAGTAGTGCAGGGGCCACAAAGCACTCTGTAACCACCACCACCACCTTCCCATGGGAGCCATTTTGGATAGCCACTGCAACGCGAACAGCTCTGATAGTGAGGGCCAGTTACGTTGCACTGCGGTGCCTGAAATACTGACCCCATCGCCACCCCCTGGAACGACACAACAATCCCTCAGTCATGCACCCAAATACCCCAGGAAATCTGTACACAGAGAATTGTTTTTCCTCTCTTCTGCACTGCAAGATCCACAGTCACGATGCTGAAGTGCAATGCTTGAAAATGCTGCAGAGAGCATTTGGGAGCTGTTAAGTTCATTCCTTTTATTGGATTTTCCTCTTAAAAATGAGCCTCATTTTTAAAATTTGACTGTTATCAACAGCCTTGGGGTTCCAATTTTGGACTAACCAGCAGGTTTTCATATTTAAATTTACAAATAAAGCATGTCTTTAGGTAGACTTTAATCATCCTTTCCCAAGGTTATAATTTTCTCCCCACAATGCAATTAGTAGTATTTTTAACTGAATGTCTATTCAGTCCTATTGATTTTCAGATTTCCATTTCAAAAAGGCTAGGTTGAGAGACAAAGCAGGGTTTCTTTGAATGGTGGAGCAGAGTGTTAAGGAAAATTCAGACACTCGTTTTGCAATAGCCCTACTGGAATCCTGAACGTGAAATAATTTGACCTGATTTTTGGTGTTGTATTGTGTCACTGTGTCTTGAGCTTCCAGTAGGATTGAAAAAAAGGTGAGGCATAAATGTTTTGAACAGATTACCGTAGTTGCAGGAACCTCAAATGCGGTTTACAACATCCTCGTCTTTGATGTAATAAAGTTCCTCTTCACCCCTGCGCAGTCTTTCTAGTGGCTGTTGCTGGTGGTTTGCCTTTTTTTTTTAGATTGTGAGCCCTTTGGGACAGGGAGCCATTTAATTTTATTACTATTTGCCTGTAAACCGCTTTGTGAACTTCATGTTGAAAAGCGGTATATAAGTACCTGTTGATTGGTCTTTGATGTAATAAAGTTATTTCTCCAATAATGCAAAATGGACTCCAGAAAACACACAGGCTGGGCACTGGGAACAGGACAATCGACCCATTTCCACGTTCAATTTGGAGCTTGGGAATGGGTCAGTCTTAATTCCTAATGAATGGGCTTCTGTCATTTTGAGTTTTGGGGTCCTTAAACTTCTAAGACTGGGTCCCACTTTTTAGAACGGCGCTTGTGTCAGGGCCCAACAGAAGGGACGCCATATAATAGCCGGAAGTGCTGTCATTGTGACATAATAAAATGACACTTCTGGAATGCAGATTGGCATTCTCAGACTGCAGCAATTGCACAACCATAAAACATAGCCTCCTTGTAGCCTCCTTACATTAGTAGTAGGCTACTTCAGAGTACTGGGTGCAAGGGAATGGCAACAGGATGCAAGCATCTTGTTGTCTCCTGCCTCCCTGGGGCACCTGGTGAGCTGCTGTGAGATACAGGAAGCTGGACTAGATGGGACTTTGGCCTGATCCAGCATAGGGGCTCTTCTTATGTTCTTATGTTCTTATCCCTGATAGAAAACAAGGTTAGGACAACACACTGTATCATGTAAAATAACAAAATTTTAAAAACCTATTGAAAATTCTAAGTGAACACTCACAAAAGGAATATAGCAAGAGTCAGGCCTGCAGCTTCCAAGATGGCTGCTGCCAGCTTTCCCGCCAAGTGGGTCCCGACCCACAGTTTGAGAAACACTGCATTAAAGCCAGCCTGCCCGGTAACAGGCGTATTTGTACATACCTCAATTCCGTTCCCCCGTAATCACATACGGTGAATGCATAGTGGAAATTATCAAGTGAGAACTTTTAGTAAAACAGAGAGAAGGGGGGGGGTGCAAATTTGGCCCCACTCTGCAATAGGGCTGGTTTGCAGGGAAAGGCTTTTAAAAAAGAAATCTGACAGGAGGGCTCACAACTAGGGTGGAGGCAATAATGTGCATTTACTTTTAAACGTCAAACGACAGTATCTGTGGGTTCACTGAGCAGCTCCATCCAGTTTCAGCTTACTTTTCACTTATGCACCACAAGGAGAGATTTTCTTTACTTACATTTGCGTCCAGATCTTCCTCCCAGATGCCCAGAGTGACTTTATGGTTTCCTACCCTCCACGGCTGCTCACAACAAGCTTGTGAGGTAGGCAAGGCTGAGAGATAGTGACTGGCCCAGGGCCACACGGCAGCTCTGGGGTGGAGCAGAGATCCGAACCCAGGACCGCACAGCGGTCCTGTTCTGTTCTTCCTCCCTCACAAGGAGTGACATTGTAAGACAAGGCAATCAAATCACAGTGCCTTGGACAGCACCTTGGACAGCACCAACCTGGTCCAATGGACTCCCACCTCCAGCTAAGTCCTTTCATGTGTCCTGGCCCAGACTATTCACACACACACCGGCTTCACCCCCTGCTGCAGAACCTTAAAAGAGGCACCCCTAAAATCTGAAGCTGGCCAATCTGCAGCCTGTCCCCTGATGTGTCCATGTGTCAATGGGTGGGCAATGGAGGATGAAAGGTTCTAGGCATGTTTGGGGCCTGTCCCTTCTGGTGAGTCGGCATAAGGGGAATCCTCTACGGGGGTTTAGGGGCCTGATCCCAGGTTTCCTCACTGCCTGGTCAATCCTCTTTGTCAAGGCAAAAGGAACAGAGTCTGAGATCTAACAGGCTCCCCTCCTGATGCTGGCATCCCAGCTGCCACTTGCGGTCAGGACCGTGAGAACACGTCACACCCTTTGATAGATGCCTTTGATAGATGCCCTTGAAGTGCCTCGATCTTATTAAATTCCGATAAACATCTACAGGGATATTCAAATCTCTAGAACACATCTATGGATATAATGCATTTACATCTGTAAAATGAGATTTCAGTTCAGCTTCGGGTTTCTGAAGTTTATGCTCCTTCTCAGATGTCCCGAAGGGACCGTGACATTTTTCTGAAAAATTTCCTCTCAGCTCTCGCCAGCTTCCCTTATTACTCAAGTCTTGGCAGGAAAAAGAAATGAAACCCTGCCTATTTCACACTGAGTGTATTCCAGGTGGCTTTTTTTCTACATTTGAAAAGCTTTTTCTCATTAGGAGATGGAGCTTCCAATACATATTCCCGAACCTGCAGTGAAATTGCCAAGCATGTGAACTGGCGCCGATTGGTTACTGAGAAAGTAAAGAGTAACATTTCTAAACACCGAGCAGCTTGAGAAGGGGATTCACCGCATACTCTCCAGCTCAGGTGCTCCTCAGGCTGTCTCAGAAATCAAGAGGCCACACAAATGGGAAGCTTGACAATGGGAAGGATTCCAAACCAGCCGGTCCTTGAGGCCATGTGATGCGGTGCCCTCAGGCGGAGACCTGCCAGCCTGCCTCTGCCCCTACGTAGGAAGATACAGACCGCCAAACTCTGGCCTGCAGGCCGGCTCTGGTGCCCAAGTGTGACCGCTCTGAGAGTGCGGGTGGCGAAGCTTCACCATTCCACCCAGGAGCCTCCTACCTTCACCCCTGACCTTCATGCAGCCATGCCAGGCAGCTGCTGCCAGGGGCAAATTAGGGCACAGAACTGGTTGGTGTCAACAGGTGAAACATGTCCCATTTCCCTGCTTACAACTTTGTAAGCCAAGTTGTGAGTCTTTCATCCGGCCTGCATGTTGTCTGCAGCCATTCCCAAGCCCCCCCTCCCAAGGAATAGAACACCTCTTCAAAACGTCAGGCACCCAATCCTCATGAAACGTGGCTGCCAGGACTCTGCGAAGGGCAGGCAGTCTCAACGTACGGCAAATTAATAAAACTAGCTGGAGACCCTTGCTTCGCTATGGTATGTAATACGGGGGGGGGGGGGCTTAGATCTCCTTACATGCAGCCCACTCCTGCGGCCTCTCCAGATGGTTGTGAGGGGCCTGCAGTACCCCACAACTCATGCAAGAGGGGCAAACCCCACACAACTGCTGGGCAGGGCCTGGCACCACGCATGAGAGCCCCGAGGCCCATGTGACTGGGAGGGAAGCCTGGATAGGGGGGAGGGTCAACAAGGAGACACTCCACACCCCCAGCAGAGAGACACACTTGGTCTTTAAGAGAGCCTGCCCTGTGCTGGGTGCTGAAGGCGTGAGGGAGGGAAGGAGCCTGGGGGCAGGGGGTTGGCGAGCAGAGAGCCAGTCATGGATGTAGGGGGGCTAGGGGGGCATGAGCCCTGGGTGCCGTCTTGGGGGCGCCAGTGGCCCCCGCAACATTGCATGGGTAGACCTGGGCTCCGGAGCCCAGGTCTACCCATTGGGACCAGCCATGGGTAGACCAGCGCTCCACAGGTTGGGAAAGCATCCGGAGCGCGGACCTTCCCCCACCCATTCAAAGCATCTTTACAGTGCCAAGGCATCTTTAATCTTCATAACTTTTACGGTGAGCTCAGCCTTAGTTTTTTTTTTTTTTTTTTGTAGCTGGTTCTTTACGTTTGCTGACTTCAGTTTGAAATCCCTGTGTCTCCACTTTCAAAAATCTGAGTCAGTGTCTGAAAAAGCCGTACGTGAGCAGAGACTATCATGCAATGCTTTCAATTTGCATGGGAGATTAGCATGTGCCCGCCCCCGCAGTTATATAAGGAGCCCAGGTCTACCCGCAGTCGTTTCTAATGGGTAGACCTGGGCTCCCTATACCTGCAGATGGTCCCAATGGGCTCCTGTGGGGCTCCCGTGGGGGGGGCGCATGATGTCACATGCCCCCTGGGGGCACACTTCTATTGGGCGCCATTGGCGCCATTTTGACTAGGTCCACCCCTGCAGAGAGCCCCCCCCCGTCAGAGACCAAAGTCTCTCAGGCAGTGGCACAGGGGAAAAGCCAGCCAGGCCTAAGCAATAGGAAGTAAAGGGCTCTGCTGCTGTTTTTCCGCCATTTCACCCTTCCCATCCTTGCTTTGCTACGGTATGTGATCAATTTAACTCCACCTTGACACCTGTAACACATTCATGTTCAGGTCGAAATTCCCTTTGCTTCCTCACGTGAAGTTTTGGGCTGAGCTTTTCCGGGCGCTGAACCCCCAGAAGGTCCATCCGTGCCCCTGGTGCCCTTCCCTGCCACAGGGGGTCGGGAGGGGGGCCTCTGTACCTGCCGGGCTACGACCCTTGTCCAAGAGCTGTGCTCTGGCCTGATTTCCAGAGAGAAAAGCAGTTCGCTGCCACTGCCTGGTCCTCGCAAAAGTTATCCCTTGGCTGAACTTTCCACCTGTTGAGGTTCCTACTGAGGAATCTGTGAAATTTATAAACGTAGGAACTAGTGGCACAACGAAGAGGCAGACAACCCTGCACAGGAACCCCAACTTTTGGCAGGGCAGATGGCAAGGATGAGGCACTTTGGTCTTAACCTGGGCTAACGCACTGGAAGCACCCCCAGCTGTCAGCCCGATACATTATTTTTTTTGGGGGGGGAGGGGGAGAATGTTTATCAAGATTCAGGGCTGAGTGACGATTTTAAAGACAAACATATCCAGGAAAAGCAAGTGCCACATAGCTCAAAAGGCAGGAGAGCACATTAGAGGTGCCCTGGATGACATGCTAGGGGGGCTGTGGGGCAGGTGAGAGGGCTGGACTTGTCACAGGGAAAGGGAAATCAGCACGGCTAACAAGTGCAGCCACCAGACCTTCGGACAATCCTGTTGCTCCACAGTAGAAGGCTTTGCTCTGCGTGTCGTGCAGCGGAGACAACACTGAGCCAGATGGATCACGGTCTGACTCAGTGGCAGGCAGTTCCCTTTACTCCTGCTGGTGCCTCAAGCAGGCTGGGGGCCGCAAACAGTGAAATGCGCACAAGCTGTCCATCTGCTAGAAATAAAGCAAGCCCAGAAAGGCTGGCCTGAGTGCCGCATCGAGAGGAAGCAGACGCACCAGCGGCCTCAGAGGAAACGAGCGAGGCCAGCCAGCCACCAGCCAGCGCCCATCAGGCAGGGAAAGACGGAAGTCGGAGGGTGGAGGTGGAAAGCCAACAGCAAGCCTGCCAACTCGGAGAGACCCTGTTGGAGAATGCAAACGGAAGCCCATCGCAGCCGGACGAGGGTGGCCTGAAGCAACCACAGTCCGTGGCTGGCTTCCACAATGCCCGGCAATACCACCACCACAGAGCACTGACCATCAAGAGAGGCCACCGTCAGCCGCCTCAATCCCGCAGGGCTGTGGAGGGTTTTCCAACCCCTTAGCAGGGGCTGGTGAGGGAAAGAGGAGGAGAGGGAGGATGACAGCCTGTGGAACCCCTTGGCACAGGATGTGACAGCCTGCCAGGTGCAAAGGAGTGGCAACAGGATGTGCATTTCTTGTCTTGCGGGCTCCCTGAAGCACGAGGCAGGCCACTGTGCGGAACAGGAAACTGGACGAGATGTGCCCTTGGCCTGATCCAGCACAGGGGCTCTTCTGACGTAAGAGCAAGAATTAAGAAGAGAAGGCAGCCGGGAGGTTGAAGGGGGATGTTGAAGGAAGACGATGAGGAAAGAGAGCAGAACGCCCATGAAAGAAAAGGAGGACCAAGAAGGAAGAAGGTCCAAGAAGGACCCCTTTCGAAGGAACTGGGGGAGGGAACACCACCACCAGGGAGTCCAAAGGAAACTCACATGCACACACTCACGCGCCGCACCCCCAATCTGCCACACGTCTGCCCACCCTCTCAGCTGTGGCCAAACAAACCAAAAGAAAAGCACATGGCTCTTGAACATTCCTCCCCTTTACCATTCTGTCATACACAAGGTGGACCCAGTCAGACATGAACGTAAGGAGAAGAGTCCCCTTGCCGGATCAGGCCAAGAGCCCTGCATCTAGTCCAGCTTCCTGGCTCTCACAGTGGCCCACCAGTTGTCACAGGGTGCACACTGTTGTCCTGTTGCCCCTCCCTTGCATCTGGCATTCTGGGGCAACCTATTCCGACAGCCAGGAGGTCGCACACACCCATCACGGCTTGTAACCTGTGATGGGTATTTCTTCCAGAAATCTGTCCAATCCCCCTTTAAAGGCATCTAGCGGTCATCATTCTATCCTGTGACAAGGAGTTCCGCAGAAAATAAATATTTTCTCTTGTCTGTTCAAATTCTCCCAACACTGGATTTTAGTGAATGTCCCCCATTTCTAGTATTGTGCAAGAGGGAAACAAACATCCCCCTATCCACCTCGTGAATTGTTTGAACTGGACTGCTGCCCCCATTCATGGCCAACTGTGATCGCTTGTGGCCAATCTCACACAGAAGGAAACAGGTCTTGTTCATTAATAATAATAATAATAATAATAATAATAATAATAATAATAATAATAATAATAATA
>JAJKFI010036527.1:0-28410 GCA_029204185.1 Lerista edwardsae
TCTCTCTCTCTCTCTCTCTCTCTCTCTCTCTCTCTCTCTCTCTCTCTCTCTCTCTCTCTGCAATTTGTTCCTTTAATTATGATGATAAATCTCTGGCATTTGGCAGCAGAACAAAGAATTATGCTTTTGCATGTCTTTGTTCCTCCAAGGGAGAATGGGAGGAGATCGGACCGCCTTCCAAAAGAAACCTAGCCATAGAGCCACATGGTTCCCATAATTTACTCAGCAAACGCTGAGATGACTTCGGCGCATGGGAAGGAAGTTATCTTGTGATTCACAGGGCGTCTCTCTGTTTTCTTCATGGGTGAAGCCTGTCTCTTGGGCTGCATTGCAAAATCCAATTGGTCTGGTTGTGCGCAAAGTAATTACAAAAAGCTTGCCAAAGAGAGTTCCTTGACTGTCTTATTTGATGTGGCAGAGAGCAGTTTGGATCCAATTGCACTCAAAGCTTGCAAGGGGACAAGGAAGGCTCCCCAGGGGACCTAAATACATGCCTGGTGCTCTCTTGGTGTTTTTCTCTCTCCCTCTTCTCTCTCCTATCACAGATGATGACTTGCCATCCTGGCAGGTGGCAACATGAACCTGCCTGCACATTCTTACTGAGAGAAGCATTTCTATGTGCCCCACCTTCAGAGATGCTTTTTCTGCCTCCCCAGCTCTGGAGCACAATTGGGCAGCATGGAAGAGCTGTTTGCAGGTGAGCTGATCACACGGTGCTCTGAAAACATCTATAGGAAGTCACTCCACTCCCCCAGTTGCTATTTATGGTCACAAAATAATAAGCAAGTTAGTACACTAGTTTAGCCAGTAAATGTGCTAAGCACATGCTTCTCATAGCATGCAGATTGATCACTGATCGCCACTGAGAATCACGGACAATTTTCCACTTGTGGCCGCTTCCAAATGAATTGTACCTTCTCAATCTCCCAGCCCAAACTGGTGAGCATCTTATTTCACTCCTCTTTACCCAGATGCCTGCACTGCACAATTTTGCAACCCTTTGCACTATGTTGGAAAGTGGGTTTTAGATAGAGGAAAAAATTGTTCTGTAAACAAATAGAAACAGTAGTGTAGCCAGTAGGTCAGCTTGGTAAGTACTGCAGGCACCACAATGCATCATGTAAGCAGCCCCTCCCACTCACCATCAGAAGCATTCTGGGCAAAGATGGCAATTTGCCTGCATGTTGCTGTCACTGCCAGGAATGGCGTCTATAGCAAGTGCTTACATGGCACGATGCAGCACCTGCAGTACTTACTAGGCCCCTCCCCTCTGGCTACACTACTGAATAGATCAATCAATCGATCAGTTTTCATATGCCTCTTTTCAACAAGTTCACAAAGCAGTTTACAGGCAAAAAAAAAAAAAGTTAAATGGTTCCCTATCTCAAAAGGGCTCCCAATCTAAAAATCTTCAATGTATGGTTATAATGTTGTAAGCCGCCTTGGGTGCCCATTGGGCAGAAAGGCGGGATAAAAAAATAAAAAAAAAAGATAAATAGATAGATAAAAACAAGACAGACCTCCAAGAAAAGGTTGCTTTTCCCCTACCCTAATACCTTTGTATGGGCCGCTCGGAATTGCGCCAGTGATTTTGCTGGCACAGTTCTGAGTAGCCCTATTGGGACTGCTGGGGCTTACTTCAAGGAGCCTCCAGCTGCCTCCTACCCTATGCTGGATACAGCACAGTCCTGCCGCCTTACCACAGCATAGGATATGATAGCCCTGTTCCAATATCTGAAGGGCTGTCATAAGGAAGAAGGGACACATTTGTTCTCCCCTATCTCTGACAATAGAACTAGGTCCAATGGGTACAAACAGCAAGACAGGAGATTCCGGCTGGACATCAAGAAGAATTTCTTGATGATAAGGGCAGTTCGACAGTGGAACAACTTGCCCAAGGAGGTGGTGGATATTCCCTCATTGGAGACCTTCAAGCAGAGGCTTGACAGGCACCTGCTGGAGATGCTCTAGGAGGATTTCCTGCTACAGGCAGGGGGTTGGACTAGGTGACCTTGTAGGTTCTTTCAAAGCTCTATGATTCTATGACAATATTTTTTTATGCTGCAGAGGTTAAAGCATTATTCGTTGCTAGTAGAAATGTATATGGAAATGTGATTTTAGAGATGGTTGTGTCCTTGCATTCTAATTATGTTTTTGTTTTTGGATCAGGGGATGCTTCCCTAGGCTCTGCAGGATCGTTCTGTTATGATTCCCAGACTACAGCTGTGATGGGCTTCTCAGTTAACCCAACAGTTAATTCTTGACCCTTTGGTTTAAGACCTGTTAAGCATGGTAGTTTTCACCCATTCTTTGTGGGCTGTGTTGGTTCCTAAGCAGGCAAATAGGTTTGAGAGGAACATAGGCATTGGTGCAACGGCTGCTAATGTCAAAAGAGTGAGATGTCTCCCAAAGCAGGGGAGGAAAATTGTGCTGTTCCCCTATGCTGCTCCTAGGGGAAAGGGGCATTGGGGAGACTCTCTCTTACATGGAATCTTACAGATTCTCCAAACATAGGGATACCAGATACAAACTGGGACAGAGTGCCTATACCTTTGACCATCATATAGAAGAGGGAATTGGGGTAGGTGCAGCTTATCATAGAAGGGTTTCAAAAGCTGCACCTGCCCAAATTCCCTCTTCTATACAATGGTTAAAGGTTAGGCACTCTGTCCCAGTTTGTATCTGGCAACCCTATCCAAACATAGCCTATTTTTTCTTCCCTCTCATAAGAACATGAAAAGAACCCTGCTGGATCAGGCCAAAGGCCCATCTAGTCCAGCTTCTTGTATCTCACAGTGGCCCACCAGGTGCCCCAGGGAGCGCACGAGACAACAAGATGCTTGCATCCTGTTGCCACTCCCTTGCACCCGGCATTCTGAAGTAGCCTACTACTAATGTAAGGAGGTTGCATAACCTATCATGGCCTACAGCCCACAATGAACTTTTCCTCCAGAAATCTGCCCAATCCCCTTTTAAAGGCATCTAGGCCAGATGCCATCACCACCTCCTGTGGCAAAGAGTTCCACAAATTGATTACGTGCTAGGTAAAAAAAAGTATTTCCTTTTATCTGTTTTAACTCTCCCAACACTCAGTTTTAGCGGATGCCCCCTCGTTCTGGTGTGAGAGAGGGAAAAGAACATCCCTCTATCAACTCTATCCATTCCGTGCCTAATTTTGTATGTCTCAATCATGTCCCCCCTCAGGCGCCTTTTTTCTAGGCTGAAAAGCCCCAAACGCTGCAGTCTTTCTTCAGAAGAGAGGTGCCCCAGCCCCATAATCATTTTCGTCACTCTCGTCTACACCTTTTCTAGCTCCACTATGTCCTTTTTGAGATATCTCATCTTTACAACAGCATCTCCACCATGTCAAAAAGTGGTTCAACTTCCAACAGGAGAAGCTGGACAGGAAGGTTTCTGGAACATTAGTGTAAAACAGTGGTTCTCAAACCTTTTAACGGGGACACACTTTTTAGAATGGCATTTGTGTTGGGACCCACCAAAAGTAATGTCATTAACCTATAAGTGATATCATAGCCAGAAGTGACATCAGCAAGCTAGAAATGCCATCATTGTGACATAATCAAATCACTCTCCTGAATGCAAGCTGGAATTCTTGGACTGCAGCAATTGCACAACCATGAAACATCCCTAAGAGAAAGCAAGATTAGGGCAAAATTATTATGTAAACGCACTGAACTAAAAACAATTTTTTTAAAAAAAAAAACCTCTTGAAAATTTAAATTGTTGATACTCACCAAAATAATATAGTAAAAATAATGTCTGCAGCTTCCAAGATGGTGGCGTACAGTTCTCTGTGACCCATCTGATATCAGGTCATGGTGGGTCTCAACCCATAGTTTGAGAACCACTGGTATAAAAGATAGCATTCTAAAGATCCTGACTGGGGCAGCCTTTGGAGATGCAGGGCACAACAGAAAACAGTTTTTCCACAGATCCCAGGCTCACAGCCAAGGTCTGTAGACTCTTAGGGATATAAATAAAAAATATTATAGATGTTATCAGTGATGTCATCTACGAACAAGCTGCCGGAACGCTGGGCGGGACATACGCTCTGATTGGCAGCCCGTCCGTCGCGTTCTGCCGCCTGCCCGCCCACTGCGTGGGGTGCCCACCGCTGGCGCGCCACACCACTGCTCGCCCAGGCACCCGGTGCATGCCACCCCCCCAGCAAGCCGGCGCCCCCCCCCAGGCCAGGGCAGCGCGGGCAGGCGGCGGAATGCGGCGAACGGGCAGCCAATCAGAGCGTAAGTCTCGCCCAGCGTTCCGGCAGCTTGTTCATAGATGACATCATTGGATGTTATATCTCTATGGTAGAATGGAATGCAATCAAAACCAGCGCTTAAAAGAGTTAATCTGAGTTAATGGCTCAAACAAGTCTAAGCACATTTTAATATAAAATTGCATACAAGACTAAATTACCCTAGTGCAGGGCCCTCCCTTAGGCATGAGGACCAATTGGCCTAAAGCCGGCTCTAGATCCTGAATTAAACAGGATAGTACCGAATGTACCACTGGCAGAGTATAAAAAATAAGAGAAGGAGGCCTCAGGGGCAAGTCCTCTGCTTGTCAGGGCCGGGTTCTCACAGGGCTGGTGTTGGTTTTTGTTTTTTCGTCATGCGAGTTTCAAGGTACTGCCTTGATTCACACCTTGATGTGGTTTATTCTTTTTTGGCCCACAACTGCCTCGTTTATTACTCTCAGATAACTAGGTCATATTCTGACAATTGCATCAGCTCTAGCCAACAATTAAACCATGAGGTTTTTTTTCAGACAGGTAACAAAACACACCTGCTTTGCAGAGATATGCCTCCGGCCATGCTCATTTTTAGCATTTAATTTTGCATACTTTTAGCATTTAGTTTTGAGGGGTACACGTGTGTCAGTGATGGAGCCCTACCCACAAAAAACTTTTCATTTCATTAGGCGATAATTAGGCAAGGAACTGGCTTTGATTGAACCGACATGTAGAACTGGGCAAGCTTTTGAGTTCTAAGGAACGTTTTTGGCTGGTATTTTCACGGTGCTGGTATCTTCTGTGTGTTCATGTAATGCTGCCTGTAACACAATCATATTTAAGACCATGTTACCATGCTACCATGGTTGCCCTGAAGGCATGTGTACAATGTGCAGACATATGTGCCCAGAAAGTATCTAGGGGTCATTGTTTATTGGCCTTGGCGCACACATCCTGCGGACTTGTGCAGTGAAACTGAGGAGGGAAAAAGATGGAATTTGGCATCCAAACTGGTGCAAACCCATGAGAGATTTATTGAGGGACTTATACAACAATGTATAAGTTACAACAATGGAGAAGGGGATGGAGAAGAAACAGCATGTAAAACAGAGCTGTCAATAACTGTAATCTATCGATTGATCTATCAATCTTTCTGTCTATCTCTGATTTATATACCGCTTTTCTAACATTCACAGTAATTGACCAAGGAGATGGTGGATAATGCCAGGAGAGTAATGGCATCTCGGTGTCATTAGAAAGTAGGCACTTGGCCAGAGGACACCTGCCCAACAATTGGATTGAATTCAAAAGGAATGATCTGTGCAGTTGCGGACCCAGCCAAGGGGCTGCCCTGGGGCAAGGACCACTGTCCTCTCCATAGGTCCCAGCTCCTTGCACCACCCTGCCACGCCCTGGTGCCACTCCCGGCTCCTTTGTGGAGCCATACAGGGGCAAGGGAGGAAGGGCCAAAAACCACTCACTCGGCCCATCTCTGTGATAGGCAAGCTGCCTTGTTGCCACCCCCATCTCGCTCCACCAGGATGGCGCTTGGGGCATTTGTCATAACAGTAGGACTGCCATTGAATCCGTGCATCCCTCACTCCCCTTTGACTATGCCACCCTTGCAAGTCACCGAACTCTCACAGTGTGCCCCTTTAACTGGCAGAAATGGTAAGATTTCTCACTGGGGGTCCCCCTGCTAGGCCATCCTTCTTCCTTCCTCATCACCTGGTATGTTGCAAGAGCAGCAGCCCAGATCCCAGGGAGCCTGTAAAATGTACTTTTCCAAGGCCCTTGAGTCTTTATCCAGGTAGGGTCTGGGGAGTATTCCCGGATGATGTCATGGGGAAATTCAGCAGGATGGAATGAGAGAAAAAACAGACTCTTCTCCAGTTTTAAGAAAATAGCTATTTGCTGCTACAATTCAAAATCAAGATGGGGTTCACCAATTGCCATTTCTAAGGAAGTTAGCCCATTCCTTTACACTTACGGTACAGTACAATGAACCCTTAATTTAATGGAGCTCGATTTATCAGACTGAGAAGACAACAGGTGTTTTCTGCTTCATTAAAACTAGTCACACTTTTCAATGTGCTTGCATTGACTTCAATGTCTTCAGATTTAACCAACTTTTGGCATTAATGGCACCCCTTCCACCCTATTAGTCCATTACATCGAGGGTGCGCTCTATGGGAAATATTCCTTCTTGGATATCACAATTCAAACATCATTGCCGGCGATGATTCATGAACAAAGAAAAAGAACAGCTGTACAGAAAAGATGGTATCCTTAACCCTTCAATGCCTGAGTTCTTTGTTCTTGATTTTTTTTTGAGATTTTATTTTATTTTTCAAAAAATGTAGAGTTTATAATTTTTAAATAGGCACTTGGACCGATGTGAGGGTACTGCTTACCCTCTCAGTAATGATGACCAGAAGGCTTCCTCTGTAAGTATGTTTCAGTCAAGGCAGTAAAGAACTTGCTTAAACCCACTGCAAGTTTTCATTTGTCATAATCTTGAAATAGGTTTGAGCAAGATCTTACTGCTTAGACTGAAACATACTTGTAAAGGAAGCCTTCTGGCCATCATTACTGAGCAGATCCAACAGCTTTATTTTAATGACAAATTATACATTCCTTGAAAAAGAATGCTGAAACGTAATGGGAATAAAGAATATAGTCTTTAGGGGAAAACAGTATTTTCTATACAGCTGCTTTTGTTCTTCCCTGTATATTATTCACAGCTGTTTGATCCCTCTAGTTGCCACAATTTCTGCACCTCTTGCAGAAATCCTTTTGCCCACTGAACACAGAGGGGGCTGCCTGAAGATACAAGGGGCCCGCATTTTCCATGGATTCAACAACTGCAGATGCCAACATCTGTGGATGCTGAACCATCCCTGTTCCCAAGCCCTCCAAGCCTGACCAGAACACAGCTCTGATCAGGCCTGGAGGCTTTCTGATGACTGGAGAGGCTGCAGAAGCCCAGAGCAAATTTCTGGGTTTTGGCAAATACGGAAGTTTAATTGCTGCAGGTGGCTTTCTGAGGGCCTCAGAAAGCTGTCCAGAGCTATTTAAAGTGAACTTCTGGTTTTTTTGCAGGCAGAGGCACCTGGCCTTTCAGAAAGACTCCAGAGGTTTAAAGGACCCCTGAAATCCAGCTGTGGAATTTGGTATCCACGGGGGTTCCAGAAATGGAATTCCCACATATAATTCTGTTTTTAAATTTTTAATTGTATTTTAACAATTTTTTTAATTGTTTTTTAATGTAAACTTTGTTCATATTGCTTTTTTATTGTAATGCCGCCTTGAGTGCCTTCGGGCAAAAAGGTGGGATATAAATTCAATAAATAATAATAATAAATAATATAACACAGGCCTATTAAGGTCCCCTGATTGTCCAGGAAACTGATCAGATGCAAGACCATCTTGGTTCCAAGTGGATGGTCAAGCCAGCCCTGGAATTGAGGTTATGGGTTACTTGCAGTCCATTTTATAACCCAGAGTGGGCACCAGCCAAACAGAACTGTATTGTGGCAGCTTCATTACTAGTGGTCTGGCAGAGTCTTTGAGAACCAGTCACATCAGGATCCTAGAAAGGTGCTGGATCACACTCAACTCTGGCAGAGCACCCCAAGTGAAAGCCTAAGAAATCCCAAGTAAGGAGCTGTTACCCCCTGTAACAGCATAACCTGCCACCCGAAGCCACCTGACCCTGCTAGAGCTTGGAGGTAGGTAGGCTGCCTAAAGAGGCATGATTAGCATTAGGAATGTTATTTTCGGTGCAAATATTTGAACAAAGAAATCATCAAGTTGGAGTCTGTAACAGGAATATGAATTTTATTAGGCACAGCTGGGCTTACACTTGCCCAGATCAATGTGCACCCAAACAACAACTGACCTCCTATATACCAACAAAAGTACACAATAAAAGGAGCATACAACAAAAGATATTATCTTCACTGATTAATATGACAACAATGTTCATTTCAGAGGAAGATAAGGCCACACTATTCCCTAGGCACTTTCTGATATTAAGACTTCTTATTTTGCATCTGTCTTTTCTCACAAGGGAAAAGTGGAGCAATGTAAGAACAGTTACACTAAACAAGAAGAACTGGGGGCATCATGGCTCGATAGATTGACAACAACAAGTTGTCACATGGCAACTGTCATGGAGCCACCTTCTGTCTAAATGTTCAGTCCAATCCATGGGCCTGGGATCTCGCCCAAACATGACTCAGGGTGCAATCCTAACTGGGAGTTTGGCCGGCACAATTAGACCAGTAAAGTTGGGCTGGCACAAGGGCCACTGTAAAGCACGTTTGGACCACTCTTGGAGTCAGGGAGGATGGCGCACGTCTGTGTGCTGGCCTCTCTGACTCCGAGAGTGGTCCAAACATACTTTACAGTGGCCCTTGTGCCGGCCAAACTGTGCTGGCCTAACTGTGCCAGCCTAACTCCAAGTTAGGATTGTGACCTCAAAGGGTCAGATAGGATAAGTTCCAAGAGTCAGAAGAAAGGAAAGAAGAGGAATATTGCTTTCATACTGGGCAATTGGCACAAATTGTCAGGATTATGAACCCGAGTTCCAAAGAATGCAATGGATCTCTCATCAACCTCTAATCCTTTGTCTTTATGAATGGTGCAGACCTCCAAGGAAGGATGGACTGCTAATAAATACGGCTTTGACTTCTATCCTCCTTGGCAGTCTGCTGGGAAAATGAATATACTTCAGGCTAGTTAGCAGCCAGGCATTCTAAAACTGATAAGGGTGACATGTGATAGATGCCTGCCTACTTCCTCTTATCTCGCCTGACTCTTTCAAAAGTTCTTTTGGCAAAATAAAGAAAAGAAGACATCCAAGGTGCAGGGGAGTAAATGTCTGTTCTCTAAAGAAAGCCATGTAGGAGGTTGGAAGATTCTCAGGTGAACTTCCTGACACAGTGTGCAATCCTAACCTGAAGTTAGGCTGGCACAGTTTGGGCTACCGTAAAGCGCGTTTGGACGTGGAGTCAGAAGGATGGTGCATGTCTGTGCGCTGGCCTCTCTGACCCCAAGAGTGACCCAAACGTACTTTACAGTGGCCCTTGTGCCCGCCAAACTTTGCTATCCTAACTGTCTAACTCCAGGTTAGGATTGTGCTCCCAGTGATAGCGCCTTTCTCCCTGTTCCTATCTCTGGTTTTCCATTGCAGCTGGCAGTACCAGCCCTCAAGTACAGGAAGTCTATGCAACACTGGCTGTGGGCTGGAGCACCAGGTAAAGAAGTGTTAGAGAGTGGACTTGAAAATAAGTTTGGGTTTTATTTTGACCTTCTTGGTCATTCCACCCCCAGTTTCTTAGCAAGCTCCCAAAGGAAGAGCACTTTTGCAGACCATCCCAAATAAAGAGGAGATCCATGGTGCACCTAGAGCATGAGCACCTAGAGCATGTAGGGCACCAAGCCAACATAGTGCTCCTTTAAAATCCTGATAGCTTTCAGGTAATGCCAGGGCAGGCTTTTGTACACAACATTGGCCATTTAGGTGCTAAGCTGAGTTCAGACCACAATGCAGAAATACCTATCTTGCCTGGGAATTCTTCCTGGGATGTTCTCTGTGTATAACTCAACCTCACCTTAGTTGGGCAGCACAATCCTAGAACTCATGAAGCGCTGAGGCAACATTGTTGTGTCAGCGCTACGTGCTTAGCGCTCACGCGGGAGCGCCAAGCAGCACCCCAGCATCAGCGCTAAAGCTCTGAAGCCAACGCTACTCATAGCGTAGGCTTCAGAGCGCCAACGGAGAGCCTCCTTTGTGCTGACCGAAGCTGGTCAGTGCGAGGGAGGCTCTGTCTGAGGCGGCATGGGGATTGGTGGGAGGGAGGGAGGTGGGGACAGGAGGTGGGCAGGACGTGTGTGGGCTCAGGAGGTGGCCATACAGCCACTTCCTAAGCCCGTCTGTGAGGCCATGCGACCCTGATTCGGGCTGCACGATTTCCTCGGATCTGGATCTCCTCCCTCCACCCCACCAATCCCGTGTTTGCTTGGACACTGAGCCTCCCTCGCGCCGGCCGGCTTTGGCCGAGGCTTAGTGTGGGCAGTGCCGGTTCCGTTGCTCGAGTGCCGACATGGGGGTGCCTATTGCCACCCCCGCGTTGGTGCAACAAGTGTCACGCTGACACTATGATGTAGCGTCGGTGCGACGGACGCCATAGGATGGTGCCCTGAGAGTAGTCCAAATGCTCTCTAGAGTGTCCCTTGTGGCAGCCAAACTTTGATGGCCCAAGTGTGCTGGCCTAACTCCAGGTTAAGATTGCACTCTCAGCAGCAGCTCAAGTCCTTTGAGGGCCTAAGGCACGGCACCAAATCCACCTATGCTACCTCAGCTGCCACCCTGCTCACCTGCCATCCTTGCCCTCCTCCTTATCATCACTCTTTTCTTCAGCCATCACCACTTTCAGCAGTGTAGCCAAGAGTGGCAGCACAATAGGTACAGCAGGCCCTGCGATGCACCGAGCAAGTGGCCCCTCCCATTCACTGCTACAGCCATTCCCATTGAGTGGGAGGGGCCACTTACAGGGCACATTGTGGTGCCTGCTATACTTACTGAGCCACTCTCCTCTGGCTATGTGCAGGGCTGGCTCTAGCAGCGGCGGGGCCCAATGTGGGGCATTCCTGTGGGGCCCCCAACCCTCCCTGCAGGGCCCCCCACTCACCAAGAAGAGCTCTGTTTGTGCCACGTGCAAAGCATGGCATGTGGAAGTAGTTGGTGGTGATATCATAACATCACCGCCTACTGCTTCCAGGTGGCCCATCTGGGGCTGTTCAGAGGCAGAGGCAGGTGGGAGAGACCAAGGTAAAGCTGCTCTGCTCACCCCACTGTCTTACAGCCCATCGAGATCCCAGCTGCAGCCACAGGCAAAATGCTCACCCTGCTAGTGCGAGGCCCCCTGAAGTGTGGAGCCCAATGTAACGACATTGGTCACATTGGCTTAAAGTCGGCCCTGGCTAGGTTACTAACCACTGCTCATTGTCTTGGCAGCAGTGTGCAGCAATCCACTCATCCTCCTCTTGAGCTTTCTGGATTTGATAAGCAAGAGCGGAATGGAGCACAATTGTGGAGGAGAGAATGATAAAGAGGACTCTGGGGTTTTTTTGGCACAGGAACGCCCCTTCCTAGACAGGCCTCTTTAATCACACTTTTTATACAGTCTCAAACAACACTTTATAACTTCAACTGTTATACTGTATGCTTGTACTTTGTGCTTTCAGTTGTCAACTGCTGCTCTGTTTAAAATGGGAATGCCTCCAATGACTCTCTTTTTGTGAAAAGAATGCATTTCCTGCTGTTTTGGTTCCTAGCTGAAAAACAGTTATTCTTCTCATGGTATTTTCTAGGCTAGTTTTTGGCATTGTTTCCCTGAAAAATCTTGAGCAATACTTTTTCAGGCACCATAAAGGCCACAGAGCTTCTGCTCTTCGTAAGCGGGTGGGTGGGGAAGCTCCCTACGATACTAGAAGATTGTTGAATACCTGCCTAGTAGCTACAATAATGGTGTGGTTTTTATTAACTGTTCCATTGCAGGAAATAATGGTTCCACCTTGATGGCGCAATCCTACCCAGCGCTTATGCCAGCGCTGCAACCAGGATGCTGGCCTAGGGTGTCGCAAAAGTGGGGAAGGGGTGGATCAGGCTAAGGATGTTGGTGGGGGTCAATGGCACCAGTGCATGCTATACCCTATTCCCTTTTTGGGCTTGAAACCCTGACACAAAGCTTCTTGATTTGCACCAGCAATTTTGCTGGCACAGGTCGATGTAGTTTCCATGTAAATCCTTGCAGAGGCCGAGGATTTACCCGGGGTGGGGGGTGGGTGGGGACACATGTGCCCACATCTTGAGGATTCAGGTGGAGCGTTTTTATCCATGAGGGTTCCATTCAAGGAACCCTCGTGGATGCAAAAAAGAGCGTTAAATGAAATCAGGCTGTTAATTAGCATTCAGCCTTTTAAAAAGCTTCTCTTGCCATGGCAATGGGCTGCAGCCATCCTCCAAGGGCTTAGAGCAATTAACATCCATTAGCTGAGATAAGACCTCTTTCCTTCGCCCTGGAGCAAGGTGAGAAATGCAGAACGGAAGTGATTAATCACACTTCATGGGAGGAGGTCTTATCTCAGAGCTAATGAGATTGGCTGCAGATCTCATGGCTGCAGCTGTGGTGCTATGGTAATAAAAGATTTTTAAAATGCTTTTTTAATATGCTTAATTAACATGTGTTTGTTAATTCAAAAGAGCACAAAAGAGCCCTTCTCTTTTGTGGTTGCGCTGAGTCAAATCAGCAGATGGGAAAACCGTGGATGAGACAGCTCTGCCTATACTTCCAGCCCGCACCTTCTAGCATTGGCTATCGCATGGGCCAATTGTCCCCATTGCTCTGGTGCAGGTTAGATAGGATTGGGCTGTGTTTATGCAACCTTGCTAATTTACCACCTTTGGATGCCAACCCAAAGCAATTCTCACTATCATGGTTGGCTCTTGTACTCCTCTGTAGTCTGGAAAGTAATGCATAAAAAACAAGAAGAAGGTTATCCTGCCAAGGACCCAAAAAAGCACCCAGTGAACCATTAGAGACATTTCACTTGCAGGGGCACTGATTCTGTCTGGTCTACTTGGGCCTAGGGCCATTCAACTCTGGAGGACACTATATGCATCCAACCACACAAATAGGCTTCCGCTACAAAAGTGGAACTGTTCCTCCACTTCAACCACAATGACCTCGAAGCCTTCGCGGCTTTCCTCATAAAAAGGTAGTACACAGCATAAACGGTGCGCCGTTCTCATGCCTGTCTGATTATTATGAGATAAAAATATCACAGGAATGATGATGAATTGTCAGGAACGGACGAAAATATAATGAGGATACAGATGGTTTGGTGTGAGAATGTTAAAATAGGGTGAGAATGCAGGGGGCTGGTGCGAAATGATGACATATTTATGCATTTTTTTTGTTATTAAACCATTTCTGGGCTGCCTTCCTGACCATTCAGGATGCCCACTGCAGTTCATCAATTGTATAATAAAATACAGATAAAGGCCTGTGAGAACAATACTCAGTAATAACGATCGATACAAAGGAACAGGTGAACAGCACCACTAAAAAGAGCTTCCGGACACTGTTGGACCCACTCAGCATGAATGCACAGAGCACCAGAATACATAATGCCAACTGAGGATGCTCGGGTCAGGCAGTGGCAGGGGGCCCACAACCAGCAGAGGGCTCACCTGGCCCAGATCATCCCTGAGAGTTTAGGATTGGTTGCCATAGTAATGCCCAAAGTGCCGTCAACATTGGAGTATGAGGCATTGCATTGAGGGGAGAGTGCGTGGTTGCCATGAGGACTCTGGGACAAGACCTCCAGAAACTGGTGCTGGCGCTACCTGTGAGCAGGTTCTTTGAAAGTGTTCTTTGTGGATTTTGGAAGGCATCAAGTTGAGGAATGACACAGCCACCATGTTAATTATTTACTTTTCAGGCCTTGTTGGCAATGCCAGCATTGAGGAGTGGATGCGCCAGGAATAGCCACTTAGAGTGCAATCCTAAACTGGAGTTAAAGGTAAAGGTAAAGGTTTCCCCACGACCAAATGGTCTAGTCGTGACCGACTGTAGGGGGCGGTGCTCATCTCCGTTTCAAAGCCTGTAGAGCCGGCGTTTTGTCCGAGGACAAGCTTCCGTGGTCATGTGGCCGCCATGACTCTACGCCGTAGCGCATGAAACGCCGTTACCTTCCCGCCGAAGTGGTCCCTATTTATCTGCTTGCATTTAGGTGCTTTTGAACTGCTAGGTTGGCAGGAGCTGGGATAAGCAACGGGAGCTCACTCCGTCGCGCAGTCTTGAACTCCCAACCTTCCAGTCGGAAAGCCTAGCAGCAGCAAATTAACCCGCTGAACCACCACGTCCCTTCGAACTGGAGTTAGCTGGCATAAGCTAAGCCAGCAAAGTTTGGCCAGCTCAAGGGCCACCATAAAGCATGTTTGGACTACTCTCGGAGTCAGGGAGGATAGCTCACATCTGTATACCTCTGAGAGTGGTCCAAACATATTTTACAGTGTCCTTTGTGCTGGCCAAACTTTGCTGGCTTACCTTATGCTGGCTTAGCTCAGTTTAGGATTGCACCCTTAATTTTACAGATGAGTCACATCAAGAGACCTTGTGGACCTCCTCCTTTCATGCAGAGCCAGAAGGAGCTGCGCCACAGCCTGCCATGTGACCTGTTGGAGGCTAAGCCACCTCCTCAGTTGCCCAGCAACCATGACACACAGCAGTCAGAGGCAATGTGGGAGGAGGGTGCAGGACTGGAAAGAGGGGTCAGGTCCATGAGGCAGCAGAAATAGAAGTGCCCTTCTTGACCATTGATGAGGAGGACAGCTAGCGGGAAGGTTTATACCCAGCGGGTAACTAATCTGTGGAACTCCTTGCAACAGGATATGGTGATGCAACCAGGTGATGCAACCAGGATGCCTTTAAAAGGGGATTATAAGCCATGATGGGTATTGCACAACCTCCTGGTTTTAGACATAGGCTACCTCAGAACACCTGGTGCAAGGGAGTGATGACGGGATGAAGACATCCTTGTTGTCTTGTGTGCTCCCTGAGGCATCTGGTGGGCCACTGTGAGAGACATCCTTGGGGATGGTGCAAGGGTAATAGGCTACCTTAGAATGCCAGATGCAGGGGAGTGGAGTAAGTATCTGGCTGTCTTGCGTGCTCCCTGAGGCATCTGGTGGGCCACTGTGAGATACAGGAAGCTGGACTAGACGGACCTTTGGCCTGATCCATTGGGGCTCTTCTGTTCATATGTTCTTGACTGATTGGTCAGCATGGGAGGCTAACAGCCCAGCCCTAAAGAGGAGAATGCAGGTGGCCATGAAAGCCCCTCCACATAATCACTCTGAGTTTCCCCCCCCCTTTGGGGAGAAAGTGGAGTCTGCTCTCTGCTGTCAAGCTAGCCCCAACAATGCCCCCCAAACTGTCTCCATGGCATAAACCCTGACTGGCAGTGATAGTCAATAATGATGAAAAAAAATAGTGAAAAAATTTCACTAAATTTTTTTAGTGAAATATCAAAATATAAACCTAAAATGGAAAAAAAATCTAAAAATTCAGTTTTGGAATTTATGTTTGCAACATTTCAAAAACTCTGATATTAAGCTTTGTGAATGATGTGGCAGATTTATAACCTATTTGGCAGATTCACTACTTACATCCTGAATTTTTTAAAAATTAGTAATAGTACAGGCATGACTCAGGGCGCAATCCTACCCAGTGCTGGAATGCGCCATATCCGACGCTGGGTTGGGGGAGGCTGGAGCCTCCCACAGCAAGGGAGCATGTGCTCCCTTACCATAGCAGAGGCTCCAGCCTCCGCTATGTGCTCCTTGGATCCTAAGAGACCGCACAGCCCCTCGAATGGGCCTAGGATTCAGCCTTACGGCCGAATCCAAAGCCTGCCCATATCCTGCCCAAGTCCCGCCCCCGCCTCCCTCCCTCCCTCCAATCCCTGGGGCGCTCTGTCAGTGCGCCTCCATTGCGCTGGCTGGCTTCGGCCGACGCAAGGGAGGCACTGCGTGGGCGCTACAGAGCTGGCCCTGCCAGTAGCATTGGCCCTGTGGCCTTAGCGCTGACGCAGGGGGGCGGCTAGGTGCCCCTGTGTCGGCACTATGGCCTTAGCACTGACAATCATTGCGTCAGCGCTAAGTGCCACGTAGGATGGTGTTGCCAGTAATCACTGATTCAGTAGTTTCAGTTATCCATGAATACTGGGACTCCTATTAAAAAGATAGGAGAACATTAAACAAATCTCTTTTTTTAACCTTGTTGCCGCACAACCACTGATGCTCCCCTATCTTTAAAAAGTCATCCCCAGGATCCAAGGTTTCAGGTACCCATCGGAGGGTCTGGAACAGAATCCCAGCAAATACCAGTGCATGTCTGTATTTCTGTATTATCAGAGCTTTGTTGCCCTCCTTTCATACAGAGGTAATTCTTTTGTGCAAGGAAAGGAGCATCCACAAAAGCACTTTCTAAGATGATATGCACACAATTAAGGACTGTACCACTTGCAGGAAGTACTGTACCATATATTTGCCTGATCATTTAGATTGCCTCATGAGGAGGCAGCTCTTTGCCCAAATGTTTTTTTGCGGCATATCCACATTCACCACAAACACACTCTTAAATAGCAGAATAGCTGCACAGAGCCATGCTTGACACAAAGCCTGAAACCAGATAAGATCCTTAGTGTTAGGAAATAAATCACCCTTGGTATCAGATCACGTTTGCCATTGCAAGCATGGATTTTACAATGATAGCCTTTCAATCTCCGTTTCTACTACATGTAGCAGTTAACTCAATAGTTTTCCACTTGTGCAGGTGGAACAAACGTTACTCTTTTTTACTTAAATTTAAAATGCCCCATGGAAATGTTCTCTAAACAAGTACATGCAGAATATAGTTTTTCCTTGTCCATAAACAGTATGAGTGTGGGTTTGGACTGAGAAGCAAAATGATTCCTATTTAACTACAGTCATGCCTTGGTATCCACTGGGTTTGGTTCTGGGACAGCTTGTTCTGGGAAAAGTGATCTCCCTCCCTTTGCCCTCTCTCACTGAAGAATGGAATGCAAATGTGATGATTCACTTTCAGGATATTATTCACTTGATTATTCACTTTCTTCAGCAAGAGAAGGTCTCAGAAGGAGCTGATAATAGCAGTTCTAATTGACTCCCTGATTGATTCCCCTAGAAAAGCAGTTTTTAGGACACGATTTGTCTCCTCCAAACTTCAGCAGGGTCTTTCTTATCTGCAGTGGCCATCAGTGTTGAGCCAAATCAGGATAAAAAAAAACCAGTGAATAAAAAGGATGGACCTGTACATGCAAAAATAGTAACCGTAGACATTCCAAACATGTTGTGAAGACTCAGATGGCCACGAACCTCTCTACATGGAGCAATTTTCCATGTGGGGCTGGTTACAAGCTGCTCTGGTCCTTGAAACAGAAAGATGAGAAAAGAGACGGGCAGCGCAATCCTGCACTGCCTGCCGCACCAATGCTATGTCATAGCATTAGCGCAATGCCTCTAGCGCTGATGCAGGAGCGCCGATCGGCACTGCAGGCAGCACCGGCCCTGCTGTGCCCACACTGAGCCTTTCTTGCACTGACCGAAGCTGGTCGGCACAAGGGAGGCTCCACGCAGAAGCAGTGCGGCGATTGGTGGGAGGAAGGCAGGCAGAGGCCGGACTTGGGCAGGCTTGGGCAGTGGCTGTACGGCCACATCCTAAGCCCATCAGGGAGGCCGCGCAGCCCCAATTCAGGCCACGCGGTCTCCTTGGATCTATGCCCGCTCTTTAGCAGGGGCAGAGCCGAGGAGCACATAGGGGAGGCTGGAACCTCCCCTATGGTAAGGGAACGCATGTTCTCTTGCTGCGGGGAGACTCCAGCCTCCGCTTACCCAGCACTGGATATGGCACTGGCCGGCTGGCCGTGCTATTCCAGTGCGGGTAGGATTGTGCCCTTAGAGCGCAATCCTACCTTATGCCAGCCTAGTAAGGCCGACATAGCAGGGCCACATCCAGTGGTGTCATCTAAATGATTTAAGAACAGGTACTCACTTTTGATTGGCACGTGTCGGGACCCGCCCACCAGAAGTGACGTCATAAGCCGAAAGTGATGTAATGGCAGGAAGTGACATGAAAAAAGCCCTTTTTGAGGCCTCAGACAATTTTAAACTGACCCAACAGTTGCAACAGTATTCCACAGCACCCCCAGAACATGTTAAGGAGGCCTGGCATCATGTTAAAGTGACCCAACAGTTCCAAAACCCCAGAGCAGCTCATTTTTCAGTGGCAAGGCAAGGCAAGGCTCCGCTCGCTGCCTGCCTGCCTGTCTGGCTCTGAGAACGTGCAGGCAACTCAAACATGCAGGAAATTCAAATGTTGCAGGGGGAGTGGGCGGGCGAATGGGCGGGGCCAGCCATAATCCTAGAAACCGGTACTCGCGTACCCCCACGTACCCCCTACATGACATCACTGGCCACATCCCAAGGCTCATTCGGAGGCAGCAGTAGCAACGTGCAGGACAAGGGGAGGTTTTCCTCTTGCACCCGCATAAGCCCCAATCACCCCAATGGGCCTGCTCAGATCTGCGCCGGCAAAATAGCCAGTGCAGAGGAACATGCACGGGAGTGGCCTAAATTGGGGTCGCCATGGCTGGGAACCGGCGTTAGGATATGACACTACAGCCGTCCTTCGTCGCAACCGTGTCATAACTGCCATCTCCGCCCACTGCGCCGCCCAGTTACACCCCCGGAACACCTCTTGAACGCCCTTGCGGAGGCCCTGTGCCAACCGAGCAACACTGGCGCTTGATTGGCGCACAGCCAGCGCTGCCGACAGTCATGCCAGCGCCCAAGCGCTGCCACTGCCGCTTGCGCCGGCCGAGCGCCATAGCGCCAACGCGGATGCACTTTATGGCACATTCGTGACAGTGTTTGGCCGGCACAAGAGTGCAGCGCCAGTGCTAAGTGGGTATAGGATTGTGCTGTTAGATGAGTCTAGCATCCTCAGAAACATACCCAGCATCTCAAGGCTGGGTCAAGATATTTCACTTCCTGAGGTGGAAACCCGAAGGTTTTTACAATTTATACAGAAATGTTCTATCTTCCAAGAACTACACACATACAGATGGATCTTTCTGGATTTAGTCCTTCTTTCTGGCCACCCGTTTGTCTTCTTGCTGGCTGATAAATGGCTTCCCTGCTCCCACCAGAGAAGCGGCTGAACTTCGGCACAACTCCCCCTCACACAAGGCAGCCGAAGCTCAGCTGTTAAGCAGCCGCAATTAACGAGGTCTGCCGCTCACAGAGACTTCCGGCTGTCCCGAACTGGCAACCTTCAGATCTTCAGCTCTTATCTTCAGGCAAACAGAGGCATTAACCCTCTCGACTAAATCTTCTGCTAAATCTTCTAAATCTTCTGCTAAATCTTCGACTAAATCTTCTAAATAAGCACACATTGTCAACAAGCAAGGTTTATTTTAATGATAGGTGTTAATGTTTTATGCCAATAGATCCCAAGCTGCGGGTGGGGACCTACCAGTGAATTGCGAGCTATATCAGGTGGGTCGCGAAGCACCTAGGGCAGCCCTATTGAAATATGGGAAGATGGGATGCTGGAAAGGGGGGCAGCTGTGTGGCTGTTTTGCTTGTGTCAAGGTTGTAAATAGGCTTTTTTCTTTCTGATTTACTTTGCTGTTGGCTGAGAAATAATCAGCTTTTTGCTGCATTCTCAGAGGAGCAGCAGGCTCTGGTGTCACAATGATGGCACTTTTGGCCATAACATTTCTTCAAGGTGAGTCCTGGACAGACTCTCATTCTAAAAAGTGGGTCCTGGTGCTAAAATGTTTGAGAACCTCTGTTTTATGTTGTCCGAAGGGAGAGTTACAAAAGTGATTAATTGGCAGCAATTGATGAACAAATTGCTGATGAACAAATTATGATGAACATAAGCCAGGAATAATATTCTCAATTGTAATTTAGACTCCGGATATTTTGGGAGCCTCTTGCCTCATCCATTGGCATTGATTTTGTCTTAAAGCTGAAGAATTATGGAAGTAAAAATGCTATTTTGCAAGTTTCAGAGTTGTGTAGAACTGAGTAGTTCTTTGAAACATCAGTGCATTACCATCCTGCAGATGCCTATGACTTAATTCTGAGTTGCACAAACACATAGGACCACTCCTGTAAACTGTAAATGACTCGCCTTATTCCTAATATGCAGAGATCTAAAAAGTAGGGCATATAACTTAAGATCTTTTGTCGGACAGACATGTTATACAGGCAGCTCTCAATGTACATGGGGGTTGTGTTCCTGGAAAATCATGTGTATATCAAAAACGTCTTAATTGAAACTCCTTTTCCCACAGGAAACCATGGGATTGCTATTGGTTAGGGCCACTGGTGTCATCTAAATGATTTAAGAACAGGTACTCACTTTTGATTGGCACGTGTCGGGACCCGCCCACCGGAAGTGACGTCATAAGCCAGAAGTGATGTCGTGGCAGGACGTGACATGAAAAAAGACCTGTTTGAGGCCTCAGATGATTTTAAACTTGACCCAACAGTTGCAACAGTATTCCACAGCACCCCCAGAACATGTGAAGGAGGCCTGGCATCATGTTAAAACCCCAGAGCAACTCATTTTTCAGTGGCAAGGAAAGGCAAGGCTCCGCTCGCTGCCTGCCTGCCTGCCTGGCTCTGAGAACATGCAGGCAACTCAAACATGCAGGAAATTCAAACGTTGCAGAGGGCGGAGTCGACGAGTGGGCGGGCGAATGGGCGGGGCCAGCTGTAATCCTAGAAACCGGTACTCACATACCCCCGCGTACCCCCTGCATGACATCACTGGTTAGGGCATAGATTCCCATATTGTGGCGTTGGCACCCCAGCCAAGGAAGCTCTTTCTCTGCCCACTTAAGGGGTGGGATGACGGCAATAGATGCAATGCAGGGCACAATCCTAACCTGGAGTTAGGCGGGCATAGCTCAGCTAGCAAGGGTTGGCTGGCACAAGGGCCACGGTAAAGTATGTTTGGACCACCCTCAGAGTCAGAAAGGCCAGCACACAGACGCACTCCATCCTCCCTGACTCCAAGAGTGGTCCAAACGTGCTTTACAGTGTCCCTTGTGCCGGCCAAACTTTGCTGGCCTGACTGTGCTGGCCGAACTCCAGGTTAGGATTGAGCCTTCAGTTGCATTGCAGATGCAATGCAAAAAGTTTTGTTTAACTTACCCCTGGCAACGCCGGCCCTCCGGAGGATGTGGGGAGCCTGAGGACCCCTCTGCAAGTCTCTCTGCACATCAGAACAGCTAAAGAATGCGATTGCAACACACTTCCAGTTTCACGATTGTGAAATCACGTTTTCCACGATCGCTTTTTTTTTATGGATCACTTAAAATCCTCCTCCCCAAATCACAGCTAGGCTGAGATTCATGTTTTATTGCACCCTGAAAAAAGGGGAGGGGTGGGGAGATACAGGTACTTCCATAAGACCTTCATATGATCAGCCCAGTATAATTATTTTATTTAACCATGCTGAATCAATCACAGCCATGCTGCATCAACTCATGTGCCTGATGGTGGTAACCATGGTGTCCGTTTCAGTTAAAGCTATCCACTTAATCATCTGGCTTGCAACTATTTCTGTTCAGGAGTTAAACTGTGTTAAGTAACTAGGGCTGCGCTCCTATGCATACTTACCTGGAAAATAAGTCAGTGTGAGTAGACATGTTACTTTCAAGTAGACCTGTATAGGCTTGTCCTGCCAGTCATTCCCCCGCCCCATTGGTGTTACCCTGAAAGATGAAATACCTTCTCCATAGAAGGTTAATGTGCAGCATTTTCCTCTATGTCTGGGAACAAAATGTGCCGGCAGGTGGGCTAGTACTGGAGCAGAAACAGCTCAGAGAATTTTTGAAGCTTTTTTAAAAAGCAGTAAATCCAGCAAAAGTGTTTCATGCTATACAAGGCCTCCTGCCGAAATGATCTATATAGTACAAAGGAAAGGTCCATTGGAACAAGATTGTCCTTCCTAGAATGAAGGCAGCCCCAACCCTTCTGAACCTGCAGGGTGCTGGTATCATTGGCAGTTTCACACAACTTGTGACCTCCCAAAGCAAAAGTATCCCACCACTCATTTATTGGGGTCTCTCTCTCTCTCTCTCTCTCTCTCTCTCTCTCTCTCTCTCTCTCCTTGCAGTCCCAGAAGTCAGGCAGCAAAATTAGGAAGCACATAAAGCTAGGAGATAACCCATTCTGCAAGGCTAGGAGATGACATTCAGTCTGATGAATATTTGGAATTTGAAAACCTTGAACGCCTTGGGGTGGTGGCAGTGGCATCTGCTGTCTGGAAGCAACCATTTTGCCAAGAGAGGGACTAGGACAAGGGTAGCCTCAACAGTGCTCAGGCAAAGAAGGGTGCCAGTGGCTTACTGCACAAAAACACAGGCTGGGAGCCCGGCAAGACTGGTTCGAAGCCAGCCAAGGGTCTCTCCCCTGCTGAATCCCAAGAAGTCATGAAGATCTTGCCAATCCTAAGAGTCTGCTGGGTAGAAGTGGTCTCTATCCATTACCAGCGTCTATGTTTGCATCACTGGCCAGAAACACCCGTGGCAGGGGCAAAAATAAAGAGAGGGACGTGAGTCTCCAGCCCAAATTGGCCACTCCACAAAGTTCCTTTCTAGCCACCCAGCCACAGCATGAGACAGGCAAAATATTGTATATCCTGCCTGGCATTTATCATCTTGCATCACTGCAAACAGGCGTACCTGACTGAAGGCCATAGCACATGGACCTATCAGTGGGTGCACTGCATGGGTCAGTCATTGGGCTGGTCCATGGCACACATCCCATGCCCCTGGCTGCAATCTGAGGCTAACATAAGAGGAGCCCTTCTGGATCAAACCAAAGGCCGATTTTGTCCAGCTTCCTTCCCACAGTGGCCCACCAGATGCCTCAGGGAGCACACAAGACAACCAGATGCCTACATCCTGTTGCCACTCCCTTGCACCTGGCATTCTGAGCAGAGGCAGATCTAAGGGAGGGCAAAGCTCTAAGTTTTGCAAGAAGCCTTACCTTGCAGTGGACATCACTCCTCTCCTGCACCATTTTAGCCAATCCTCACAGGGAAAAGTAACATCTTGGCGTTGCTTACTGGCTACAGCAGCAAGGGAGAGGAGGGATTTACATGAAAGGGTAAGGCTTCTTGCAACACTTAGAGCTTTGCCCTCCCTGTAGATCCGCCTCTGATTCTGAGGTAGCCTACTTACATAAGATTTACATAAGAGGTTTGTGTAACCTTTACATAAGAGGTTGCACAACCCATCATGGCTTATAAGCCACAATGGACTTTTCCTCCAGAAATCTGTCCAATCCCCTTTTAAAGGAACCTAGGCCAGATGCCATCACCACCTCCTGTGGCAAGGAGTTCCACAAATTAATTACCCACTAGGTAAGAAAGTATTTCATGTGCAATCCGCTCATCCCATTGCCACTGCCCACCATATACCATGGCAGCAGGGAACAGGGAGCTCTGGATCACTGAGGAGCCTTCCCCTCCTGAAGCCCAAGGAATCATGGAGTGAAGATGCCACAGACCCTAAGACTCTGTGGGTAGAAGTGATCTCTATCCACCACCAGTGTGTATGTTTAGGAACCAAGGCACACACGTTCAAAAGTTTTCCTGTCATTTTCAAATTCTAAATGTGAGTGTCTGCAGCCTAAATAACAGCTGACAAAGGGCAGAGTCATCTGCCGACACATGAATGAACATTGATCTGAAGTTCAATGCTGCACACAATGCGAGCCACAATAGAGCCAGGAGTGCCACCAATATGCATTTCCATAGAGAATAGCCTCTTCCATCACAACTGTCAGTAGATAAAGATCACTTCGACACCCTTATCAAGTTTTCAGTATGAGCGTTTCGATTGGCAGTAATTTGTAACAAAGCATTGTCGTCTCTCATTTCTCTTCTTCGGTGAACACCAGAGACAGCAAGAAAACACATTTCCTAGAAAACTTCTATTTTTGTTTCACTTGGAACTGAGACACGTGGATCTGAACTGCTACCCAGCTATGCACAGGGTTCAGCCTTAGGATCAAAGAAGACAAAATGCGGAAAAGAAAAATGAATGGAAAATGCACGGAATGGGTCCCATTCAAATCATTTCCCAAATGTTTGGAAAATAATGTACTATGCAATAACTGTACATGTTTAGAGCCACTGGTGTAGCTAATGAAAGTGTAGCCTAGTGCAGAGGACAAAATGATGCCCTGGAAATGATGTCACGACAGGAAGTGACATCACAGTTGTATTTCCATTTTCTTGGGGTTTTTTGGCCATGACTTTAATGAAGATAAAGTTTGTTTCCACTCTGGTTTGTTTCACTGCATTCTGCATTAAATTCCACATCAAATGGTATATAACATGATGGTCTTATTCTTAATTACCAAGGTTTTTACAATTTTGGCCACTAATGTCAAGCTCAGCTTGTTGCCTCCCTAAAGCTTGTAGCCCAGTGCAATTGCACCCCCTGCACAGCTACATCCCTGTTTAGAGCCTCTGTTTGTTTATATTTTCATTTTTCCTATTGGTGTATCAGTAGTGTTAGAGAACTTCACTGCACAACTGTCTCTAGGTCAGGGGTGGCCGACCCATGGCATGTGGGGCACCAGTGGCATGCGGACACTTCCTAAGTGGCATGCACAATGTTGCCTTGTTCCCGACTGTGCCAGTAGTGCACAGTTATTCTCCCCAGTTGCAATCCTAACCTGGAGCTGGCTGGCATCAGGGACATGGTAAAGTATGTTTGGACCATCCTCCCTGCCTCGGATAATCTTGAGTCCTTTACCATGAGGAGAAATACGTACGGTACTGCTAAGTCTGGAGAGGAGACAAGTCAGATGAAAATTGGGCCAATTTGGAAGGACTTACCTGCAAAAGTGGAACAAAGTCCTGTCAAGCTTTTGGGGTGGAGGCAAAACTCCCAATTCGGGGAGATCTTCCTGGTGGCTGACAGGTTTCTCCAGCTTTTGGGAGGAGCTCCCTATTGAGCCATCCCATTTTGCAGCCTGTGAATTGAGGACCTTTTTGGCCCAGAAATGAGTGCTATTTTTTTCCCAGAGAAGTGAAAATAATTTGAAAGATGGATTGTTGCTCAAGTGTGTACACTCATTTTATCCTTTGCCTTGGGTGAACAGGTTTGTTTCTGAAAATCACCAAATATAATCGCAAACCATTTCCACATCTCTCCTAAAAATGACTGCCTGTCTCCATCCTGCATTCAGAGCATGGACGCCAACTATCTCTGCTTCCCAGAGACACTCTCTATTTTCTGCTTGCTGCCCCTGGTAAATCACTGTCACTGTTTTGTCCCATTTCTGCCTTTGGGGGATGCCTTGTTTAAAAAGGAAAAAAAAAAAACCAGCGTGAATGGTTGAAGTTGTTTCCTTTCAAGGCCCAGCTTTTTCCCCAGGGTCCCATGAAGCTACATCTCAGCTTGGGAGGTTGAAGCTGTGTGTGTGTGTGTGTGTGTGTGTGTGTGTGTGTGTGTGTGTGTGTTGTGTTGTGTTGTGTTGTGTTTACGCATGAAAACTAAGGAACTATTAAATACATAGCCTGCCCTCCATATGTTGCAGATGTTGAGATATATATATTCTTTTCCACAAAGATAGAATACTGTCAGCCAGTACTATACAGAAAGCTCTTATGTTCCTAAAATGTATACTGAAAACATGTAAATGAAAACTGACTTTCCCATAGGAAATAATGGGATTAGTATGGATTGGGGGGAAAGTCAGCAAGCATTCACATTGAAGACAAGCAATTGCACTTCGGGCCCCGCGTTTTGGGGGCCCCCGCACCAGGGCAGTGAGCATAATGCTTGCTGCTGCAGTCAGGATCTCTTAGGATTGTAGGTCAGTGGGGCCAGCAGAGCAGCTTTACCTTGGGCCCTCTCAGCTGCCCCAGCTTCTGAAGTGCCCAAAATGGGCTTCCTGGAAGCAATTGGCAGTGACGTCATCCTGTCACCACCAACTATTTCCAGCTGCCACACTTTGTATGTGGCACCACAAGTGCTCTTCTTGGTGAGTGGGGGGCCTTGTGGGGAGTGTGGGGGGGCCCACAGGAATGCCCCGCATTGGACCCTGACACTCCTAGAGCCAGCCCTGGCAGAGGGAGGCTACTGAGAGCAAGGCTAATGATGTGGTGCCCAGGCAAACACAGGCAGGCAGGCAGGCAGACGTCAGGCTTCAGAAATAAGGGGGCTTGAAGTGGGGAGGGGGCTTGGCATTCAGCTTATTTGACTTTCTTTTGCTAGGCTTGTCCTTGTCATTACACTAGCAAGACTAGTAGCCCCTTTCATCCCACCCACATCTCAGCTTAGAAAGCTCCAGCAGTCCAGGTACAACTGCCTGATTGCTTTAGCCCATTAGTATTCAAACTGTGGGTTGGGACCCACTTGGTGGGTCATGACCTGATGTCAGGTGGGTCATGGAAAGCTGGTAGCAGCCATCAACACAACAACCTATAACAGTGGGTTTGTGTGCTGGCTGGCTGGCTGGCTAGGGGTGCAATGCCCACCCTCTCTCTGCACTGTAGCAGTTCTCAGCTGTAACGCAGTGCAAGGGTCCTGAACTGCAGACCCAGCACTCAGGAACTGGAAAACAAACAATTCAACTCAACAACCCACAAAAGTGTGTTTGTGTGTGGCAACCCCCCCCCCCCACACATACACACTCCCCCCCCCACCCCCTCCCTCTCGTTGTACCAGCTGCCAACTAAGGGGGGGGTCCCGCAACAGCAGACCCCCCCCCCCCCCAGGAATAACAGCATAAGTGTTCAAAACAGAAAAAGTTGGTTGGCTCTAAAAGCAAGACCCCAGCAGCCCTGAAATAGTAACTGCTGGCTGCAGCAAGCTTGCAGCTTTTTTGCTGCTCCAGCCACTAAAGAAAGCAGCTTAGCAGCCAAAAAAAAAATGGAGAACAAATGCTTTAATTGCTCACTCGCTGTGAAGGAGAGTGTCAGGTGTCCCAAAATCGAGCAGGTGGAGCCGCTTCGGCCTGCCTGCATCAACAAATCGCACTGGCCTCCCACCTCACACCCCCTTGCCTTGTGTGCTGAATGAGGAGTTGAGCGCAGGGAGCATTTTAAGTATGCTGCCGAAGTCTCACGATTCCTGAGAAGTCAGCCAGCCAATCGGGAAGCTGGTAGAGGAAGGCGGTACTATGGGGATGTGGCCCATCCCATTGGCTCTCCCTTCTCCCCCCTCTGTCGCTGATTGGGCAAACCCAAGAAGGTTAGATAACAGGAGACAACATGACATCATGATCTTGAAGCCATGAGTCAGACAATATGGCTGACTCAGATCTTTCCCGCCAGGAGGAGGGTTGCCGTGAATTCTCTAATAAAACTCTCCCTGCACGTCTGTAGAAGTTAATATCTACCTCGTTAATAATGCCTGCGTGTTCTGCATACGGGTGTGCAAATCACTGCACGAAAAATGGGATTTAATTTCCACGGAAAGATTCATGTATTCACATTACATCGGTTCAATAAAACTACAATTCACTGAAATAGTGAGTGCTTTATTTTTGAAGCTGTGAAATTTCTTGTTGTTCCTAGCAGTCTTATTCACCATTTTCTGACACCCACTGTTAATGGTTTAGAGGGGGGAAAAATATTCCCCCCTCCTTTTTCCCCCCTTCCCGTTTACACTTTTTTTCCCGCCTTCCATTTTCTACTGTAATATTTTCGAAATTCTGAACATTAACGGAATTTGTTTTTTTTTGGGGGGGGTGTGAGTGTAGAAGTTTAAAAAAATACTTTTAATAGTCTAGAAGTGAAAAAGAACTACTCTCATATTGACAACTACTTGTGTTATGAAGAGATTTTTTAATGTAATTTTCCTATATATTTATCTAATTTTTGCCCACCCTCCCCTTTTTTTTCTTTCCTTCCCGTTCACACTTTTTTTTTGCGTGTGTAGATTTCAATAAAGTCTGTCAAAATAGTGCAATCTGAGTTTAAATATTCGTCATTTCGTCCGGTATGTTCAGTAATATAATTATGAGGAATTTAACCTTGTAATTGCATATTAAATCATAATAAGGTTACCAGTAATGTTTCTACACGATCACATGTTTTTATTTTCGTAAATTTTTATTTAAGGAGTAAACTATTCAATCCTAAACAGTATGAGCAAAGCAATTTGAAATGCTTGGAATGAGGATTGTTTTGAGTACACCAACATGGTTGCTAAGCCTGCCCCCTGGCTTCACTTCTTCAGCATTACTTCTTAAGGCAGGGCTCCTCCTGTTATTATAACTTCATGGTGTGCACACACCAAGACTAAAAATGGCGTCACACGCTTCACTCTTCCCCCAAAGTCCATGCAGGTCAGATTCAGGGGGTGCTTTGCAGCGGATTGGGTGTGGGTGCTAGATGCGGACGGGGCTGCTGTGAACGTGTGGGCTATGCCCACACGTGAAAAAAGTGTACGCCCAAAACCCCAGCGCCCCCCCAGATGGTGCCTATGGGGGCAACGTATCTCCTGTTGCCTCA
>JAJKFI010036528.1:0-40907 GCA_029204185.1 Lerista edwardsae
AGAGGTTCAGCTAAAGGCTTCCCATAAATTAATGTTTTTTGGGGGGGGAGGAAAGAATTTGAAAAAAGGCTGGGCAATGGCTCAGTGGAAATATATTTGGAGGGAACTCCAAGCCCAGGGGGCAGCGAGAAAGACATGCTGGAACTGAAAACAGGAGGCAGCTGAGAGTGCAGTCCTAACCCAGCGTTGTGCTGGAGCAGGGCTCTTGCGCTGGACCAGTGTTGTCACAAACATGCCATAAGGCCTGACTGCACCGCAGATTTGGTTGCTGGGCCAGTGCACAGATGCTGCTCCACCCGTCAGCTGTGCTGGCCAAGCCCTGGTTTAGCAGGCCTGCGACAAGGGAGAGTGGATCCAGGGGCGGGCCAGGCTGCAAAGGGGACAGAGATGGGACATGGCCATTAGGGCATATCCTATCTAGGCTGGGCGACTATCACGATGTGCCGTACCCCCGGGAACTGTGATAGCAACCCCAATCTGGGTCACTTTTGGCTGCTTGGACTTGCGCCTGCTATTTTGCTGGCACAGGTCCAAGCAGTCCCATTGGGCTGGCAGGGGCTCACCCTGGGGCAAGGGGAAGATATCCCCTTGCCCAGAGGTAAGCTGCAGCTGTCTCCCAGCCTGTGTTAGGATACAGCAGCCTGCCTGCTGCAGCGCAGGTTAGGATTGGGCTGTCAGTTGCATAGCCAAGAGTTGTAGGTGCCTAGATAATAAAGGTAAAGGTAAAGGTTTCCCCACGACCGAATGGTCTAGTTGTGACCGACTGTAGGGGGCAGTGCTCATCTCCATTTCAAAGCCTGTAGAGTGGGCATTTTGTCCGAGGACAAGCTTCCGCGGTCATGTGGCCGGCATGACTCTATGCTGCAGCGCACGGAACGCCGTTACCTTCCCACCAAAGTGGTTCCTATTTATCTACTTACATTTAGGTGCTTTCGAACTGCTAGGTTGGCAGGAGCTGGGACAAGTGACGGGAGCTCACTCTGTCGCGCAGTCTTGAACTCCCAACCTTCTGGTCAGAAAGCCCAGCAGCAGTGGTTTAACCCGCTGCGCCACCATGTCCCATGCCTAGATCATAGGCAGGGTTATAATGAGAAATTGGGCGTGGATGGGTAGAGCAAGATAGGGCATGGCTATAGAGATCTTCAAAGAACATCAACCAGGAGATTTTCTAAAATATCCATTAAAAAATGTCTTCTACTGATAAACTTCTAACTGTGTTAGGAGGATATCTTGTCTCATCGTTCTTGGCATAGTCTGTTCATTTTGTGTGGATCTTTTAAATTTAAAGGAAAAGTGAACCTTTTATTCCATGTGTATCAGTGTCAACCCAAATCCCCTCCCGAAACTCGAAATTTAAACTCACACTCTGGGAGACAAGAAGGAATTGCCTTTCAAATTCAGGACATGGTGTCTGTTATTCCTCTTCCAAACCAATTGACCAGAGGAAAGGGAAACATCTGTGCAGCTGCACATCCTATTATAACCTCACTTCTGACACAGAAGTGCCATCTGAGTAGTAAAAGGCTGTAAAAGTCGTTCATGAAGTCCGCCTTGACTTATTATGGATTCTACCTGGTTCCCTGCTTTAGTGTTTTATGAATCCCCCATGAGCAGGCTTTTGGAAGGATGAGTGGCTGCCAACAGCTATCATGTCTATGGCAGGAAGCAAGATAATTTTGTATCACAGACACTGGTTACTTGGGTACATTCCACAGGAGCAGCCAAAATATGGCCATTGGATATATATGATTCCGTAGGAATAAGGAGGCAAATAATTAAAAAAAAAATCTTCCATATATCTCATGTTTTTAAATCATGTGAGAGTTTAATTTTTATGGATGCTTACTCAGAAGTAAGCCGTACTGCAAGGCTGGCCTTAAGCCAATGTGACCAATGTCATTGCCCCATACTTGGGGGGGGGGAGGGTCCCACACCAGCACAGTGAATGTATCGCTGCAGCTGGGATCTCTGGGCTGTAGGTCATTGCCTGCCCCTGCCTCCAAATGATCCAACATTGACTTCCTGGAAGCAGTTGGCGGTGAAGTCATCATGTCACCAGGTGCTGCGCTTTGTGCACAGCACTACAAGCACTCGTCTTGGTGAGTGGGGGCCCCATGCGGAGGGAGGGTAGGAGGCACTGTGGGCATGTCCTGGAGCCAGCCCTGCACTAGTGAGTTCAATAGGAATTACTCCCATCTAAGTGAAAGCAGGTCTACAATTGCAGGGTTCTTGCACTCCCTCACCCGTTCAACTTACTAGATGACTGGTTGGTGGGCCCAGATTTGCGGGTATGCACATGTGCATGCACGTGTGCATGTGCAAGTGCATGTGTGTGAGGGCGCAATGCTAAGCAGCGCCGGAATGGCGAGGCCAACAGGCCAGCGCCATATCCAGCGCTGCTTAGGTAAGGGTACGTTCGCGCCCTTACCGTAGTGGAGGCTCCAGCCTCCCGGGTGCGCTCCTCAGATCTGCGTCTGTGAAACAGCAGGCACAGATCTGAGGAAACCATGCTGCACGGGCTTCTGATTGGGCTTAGGATTCGGCCTTATGGCTGATTCCCAAGCCCGCCCCCCTCCTGGGCTGGCATGCCTGCCGGCCCACTCCCATCCCACCCTCGTCCTGCCCAGAACCTCCCTCCCTGCCCATTTCCACCCAACATGGTGCCTCCTGCACACTGGCCGGCTTCGGCCAACGCAAGGGAGGTGCTGCACGGGAGCAATGGGACAGTCCCATTGCCTTAGCGCCAATGTGGGGGTGCTGCTCGGTGCCCCCGTTTCAGCACTAATGACATTGTGCCGATGCTATGATGTAGCATTGGTGCAACGAGTCGGGCAGGATCGCGCTGTAACTTTGGCTGGAACACCTGGCATAGTAGTTGGTATTTAGCACATTGAGCATTGACTCCCTTATTCAATCAGGTGCCATGATTCTGGATTCTTGTCCCCCAAAACAAACAATTAGTTCAGGTCCATTTTTTTTATGTCACAGGGGCTCTAGCAGTAGAAGAAAGAAAGAAAGAAAAACTCTTTTCAGTGTTTCTGGTTGTCTCTGCATTCCGCAGATGCTTTGGCAACAGTTGATATGACACCACGAACCGCACGCAAACATCTTCTGCTCAGTGTGCCATCTCTCTAGGCTGAACTGCCAGAATAGCAGTTCATGTTTGCATGGGAACTGCGTCCTTGTGGTTGCTTGGTATGTGATCCTAGAATAAATTACCCTGAAGACCCTTTCCATGGGTCCTCCTCCCACAGCATGTACAGCTTGTACTCATTGCAGCATAAGGGGCTGAAGCTGGGTGGAAAAATGCAGACTTTGTAGGCAGAAGGTGGAAGGGTCAAGCCCAGGCATCTTCAGGTAGGGCTCAGAAAGACACCTGCCTTGCAGCCTGTTGGTGGAGACCTTACTGAGCCAAATGGTTCAAATGGTCTGGTTTATACGAGAGCTGCTTTCTGTGTTCCTAATGTGCCAAAGAGAGCTAGCAAGATCTTCGAGAAGGTAATCAGGGTTCGAATCAAGAGCCTCATGACTCAGACCCAGACTTGAGACCCAGCCTGGTGAGTCACTGTAGGCTAGGTGTGCTCAGATGCGGAAGAGAACAGGGGTGTGCACAACATCACTGCAATATGCTGTAGAAGTAGAAGTTCCAGCTGATGCAAAGTGCAGCTGCCAGGGTTTCAACAGGAGCTGATACATCAGACCTTATTACACTGAGGGTGCAATCCTATGCAGTGCCGGAATGGCGAGGTTGACTTAGCAGCACCATATCCAACGCTGCATAGGAGAGGCTGGACCCCCCCCATCAAGGGAGCGTTCACTCCCTTACCATAGGGGAGGCTCAAGCCTCCCCTATGTGCTCCTCGGATCTGCGCCCGCTAAAGAGCGGGCGCAGATCTGAGGAGGCCATGCGGCCCGAATTGGGGCCACATGGCCTCGCAGGCAGGATTAGGATATGGCTGTATAGCCACCTCCCAAGCCTGCCCATGTCCCACCAGAAGTCCCCCCCCCAGCCTCCCCCCCCCCATCCCCCCGCCCGATAGGGGGCAGGGCCTCCCTGGCGCCGACTGGCTTTGGTCGGCGCAAGGGAGGCTCTCCGTCAGTGCTCTGAAGCCGATGCTACGAGTAGCGTCGGCCTCAGAGCATCAGCTCTATGACTTAGCGCTGACGCAACAATGTTGCTTCAGCGCTATTATATATAGGATTGCGCTGGGAGAGTGCAATCCCATCCTGGAGAGGTGGCCGGACAGTTAAGCCAGCAAAGTTTGGCCGGCACAAGGGACACGGTAAAGCAGTGCTATTCAAACTTTTTAGACTGGGACCCACTTTTTAGACTGGCACTTGTGTCACCACGGGAAGTGATGTCATTAGCCTGGAAGTGATGTTGTGGCAGGAAGTGACATCATCAAGCAGGAAGCACTGTCATTGCAACATAATAAAATGACACTCCTGAAATGCAAATTGGCATTCTTGGAGGAAAAGAAACACTCCCCTTCCTCCCACTCCTCCCCTCCACCCCACAGCCTGCCCTAACTGCTGACTTACCGGTGCCAGGTGTTCCATGGAGGCTGCCACCACTACACAGCTAGTCCCAATCACTGTTTCCTGCAGCAGTACTACAGAGTACTGCATGTTCCTACGGGGTGGGGGGGGCAAAATGCTAGGGCTTGCAGGAGCCTGAGCTCCCGTGTAACACAGTCCCTCCATCTCTAGAGACACTAGTGGCACAGAGAGCAAAGCCTTGGAGTCAGCTCTTGAAGCTGCAATTAGCTCTGGGCGCAAGGGGCAGCTCAGGCTCCTACAAAACGTAATGTTTAGGAACACCACTGCATTTGCAATATTGTAAGTTGGGCTGCGCTGACAGAATGGAGTCTGATGATAGGACTGGGCCACTTGTTCTGCTGATTCTGCTGGCCACTTATTTGAAATGTATTCACCTTTCGCCTTCCAGATGGAGGTGATGAAGGAGGCTTGCAACAATTAAAAATAAAGACCACAATAAAACAGTAAGTCCCATAACAAAGTGGTTTTCAGCTGTCATCTGAATGCTGGTAAAGAGGCTTTTATGGGTTTGGCACTCTGTTGCCAGTCCCTCTTTTCCCGATCTGAGGAATGCCAGCAATGGTGTAGCACAGAAATAAAACAGAAGCATTATAGCATTGGGGTCTCACACAGAGTAGCCCAAGCAATCTTTAGGATCAACCCAACCGCTCCTTCTGGCAGTCACCTACCATTCAGTTTTGTCCCTCTTTTCTGTGCTGTGGTTTCCAAGGTTACCTGCAGGTGGCAGCATAACATTTAACCTCCATCTGTTTTTCTTTAGCATACCAAAGCATCAAAGAGTACAAAAAGCATGTGAGAAGTTAAAAAGATTTTTAGAAACATGTTCTGTGTCATCTCCCTCCCCCCCTCCCCCTGGGACAGAATGTGTTGCAATGTGTTGGCAACCTGTGCCTGATGCAGCAAATTATTACGTTATTTTCATGATCATGATCAAGTTGCTAGGTGCCCAGAATGCCTGTACTGTACTGTACTTTCAGAGCAGCTCATTGTCACTGGAGCATTTCCATGGCCTCCCATGAATCATGCTTGTGTTCCAAGGGATGCTAAATAATCTCTCTTAGCAGGTGCCCTTGACCATCACAAAGGCGTATGGTGTTGTCTGAAAAGTACAGGGGAACAAAACTGGCTGAGGTCTTTGCATACTGTTTGATGCTTCACAACAACAACAACAACAACTCTCCAAGCAGTTCCAGGAAACATTAGTGTGCTAGGAGGGAACTAGTGTGCCAGGAAATGTAAATTAATGAAAAATGCTCCCCACCCTCTCCCATGGTCCTGGAAACAGAACCCCTGCATATTTGCATGAACTAGATCAATGGTTCTCAAACGTTTTAGCCATGGGACCCACTTTTTAGAATAACAATCTGCCCAGGACCCACCAGAAGTGATGTCATGGCTGGAAGTGCCGTCATTGGGCTCCAGTTCCCAAATCCACCTTGCTTGCTTTGTGTGGCCTGGCCTTGGAGCTGTCTGTGGTCCTGATCTCATGCTTGTTCTGCCTCCCTTGTGAGTTGGAAGCCCAAGTTTGTTCCCTGTGCTACTGGCAGACCTATGCCAGTACCTGGAAGAGGCTATCCTCAGACGACAATGCTCACTTTTCCACTGCCTAGGAATCCAATAAGTGTTGCCTTAAATTCCACAAAGGGAAACATCAATTTGGTACATATATAAAATATACCATGTAGCTGGGCTCCAAACTGATTTAAAGTACCAGTTTAAGGGCCTGATCCTATCAGGCTTAACAGGGCGGTACAAGCATACAGCCTGTGGTGGTGCCGCCGTCACCATCAGCAATAGGTCTTCGGGAAGGCTTTACCGCTGGCACCAAGCCCTGCACTGACAGAGGAGGCAATGCAAGCCAGCAAGCGGTAAGTGTACCACTTGCTGCCGTTGTGCGCCTTCTGGGCAGGGTGGGAGGGTGTTCCTGGATGGGGGAAGGGCAGAGTGGGGGTGGGACATTCACCGTCAGATCCTGACCTCCATGTTGGGCTACGCAGCCTGACACGGAAGCCCTACAACCTGTATGCAAAATAGCCGGCGCAGAGGTGAAAAGACCCATTGTCTGCCCTGTTAGCTTACTGTGGGGGAAAGGGATGATAGTCTCCTTCTCCTGTAGCGTCTTCTGTGGCTACCTGGGTGCTGCAGGATGCAGTGGTAGCCACTTGTTAGCCACTGCCCAGCTGCAATCCTATACACACTTATCTGGGATTCAGTTCCACTGAACTGAATGGGGCTTAATTCTGAGTAGTTATATAAATTACTGCATTGTAAGTAATGTCTGGATCAGGATTCTTCCACAGTCGTGCACACTCTTCTAGATCCACAACTTCTGTTCATTTCAGCTGGACCTACAATTACCCAAGTAATTGTCTCTATGGTGATATAGCTAAAGGGTCTAAGCAACAACAAGGACAGTGGCGTTCCTACAGGGGAGGGGAAACGTTAAGTATTGCAGGAGTCTGAGCTCCTGTGTAATGTGTCTTGTCCGCCTCGCCTCCAGAGCCATTCGCGGCTTGGAGAGCAAAGCCTCTGATCCGGCTCTCCTAGCTGTGAATCACCCTGGAGGTGAGGGGGTGGAGCCACACTTCATAGGAGCTCAGGTTCCTGCAACATGTAGCATTTTTCCATCCTGTGGCAACACCACTGCACGCAGGTTATATGGACAGAGGCACACAGTTATGGCTGAAGACTGCAGTTGGAAGAGGTATGATGCATTGCCATCTCCTACAGTTGTGTACTATTCTGCATGATGCTCTTTGCCTTTTTTTAAAAAGCTATAGATAAATGCCCTGTACAAACAAGACCCCATCATCAGTGTTAATGGCCTTTTCAGAGTTATACAGCGCTCCGTTTTCCAAACAGTGTGCTGAATTGGCAGAGCAAAAAAATGGAAGTTATTCTTTGTGTGCCTACTTGTGTGTGTGTGTTTGTGTACATTTGTTTGGAATGTTTTGGGGGTATGTTTGACTCTGTCACTGATAGTGGTTTAAATTTGTATGCTGAGCTGTATGGTTTGTTTGTTCCTATCCATTAAAAAGGGCCCTGCAGCTACCAGTAGTAGTATTGTATTATTAGTGCTCCAAAAGGTATGGGCCAGAATGTATTGTAAAAAAAAAAAGCCTCAAGGTTTTTTAGTGGCAGTTTTCCCATCTAACAGAAGCATTTACAGCCTCATAATGGACCAAAACCATTGCTTTGTTATTTTACCCTCTAATCCTGAGTGCGATTTGCCATATCTGTTTGTTTGCAATAGAGATTCCCCCGTGTCTTCTGGTTCTGTTAGCTGTTGGGGTCTGTGAAAGGGGTCTTCTGAAGAGAGACCTCTTTATGGGATAGAAAAGAAGCTGGAAAAGAGAGAATGAAGAACAGAGCAAGAGAAGTGTACCAGGCATGATGCTGGTCTGCCTTGCAGTTTCCTCTTACAGATGGTAACACTTTTTTTCACATGATTCTGAGGATTTGATGAAGCAGGTTTAGCATAAGAACATAAGAAGAACCCCACTGGATCAGGCCAAAGGCCCATCTAGTCCAGCTTCCTGTATCTCTGAGAGCGCAATCCTAAACCGAAGTTAGGCTGATAAGCTAAGCTAGCAAAGTTTGGCCAGCACAAGAGCCACCATAAAGCATGTTTGGACTATTCTCGGAGTCACGGAGGATGGCTCACGTCTGTGTGCTGGCCTCTCTGACTCCGAGAGTGGTCCAAACATACTTTACGGTGTTCCTTGTGCTGGCCAAACTTTGCTGGCTCAGTTTATGCCGGCCTAACTCAGTTTAGGATTGCGTCCACAATGTCCCACCAGATGCCTCAGGGAGCACACAAGACAACAGGTGTTCTGCATTCTGTTCCCACTCCCTTGCACCTGGCATTCTGAGGTACATTCTGAGGTAAACAAACTGGTAGCTAGTCAAGATTCTCCACAGCATTTCTCTTGGACAGCCACCTGAAGCAGATGTTCCTCTTCAGACATGTATTCATAGCAACAGCCCCTCTGCTTTAGGCCAAAGGCCCATCTAGTCCAGCTTCCTGTATCTCACAGTGGCCTACCCAATGCCTCAGGGAGCACAAGACACCTGCACCCTGTGGCTACCCCCGTCACGGCTTGTAACTTGTGATGGATCTTTCCTCCATAAATCTGTCCAATCCCCTTTTAAATTGTTTAAACCAGGTGCCATCACCACATCCTGCGGCAAAGAGTTCCACACTGGGTAAAAACGTATTTCCTTTTGTCAGTTCTAAATCTCCTGTCCCTCAACTTTCTAGTATTCTGTGAGAGGGAAATGAGCGTCCCTCTGTCCACCCCATGCATAATTGTATGTGTCTGAGGGCTATGTGCTCTAGGGTCAACGCAAGCCGAGTTCAGCTGGCGCAGGACCAATTCCAGGTGGCGCGAGGAAGGGTGAGAGGGCGTTTCTGGGCAGGGGTGGGCAGGCCAGGAGGTGTGCCAGCCCAGAGAGGGCATTTGGGCTCCCGTCCCCAGGCTGCATTAGTTTCTAAGTGAGAAAAAAGGGCTTATTTCTGGTCCTGACCTGCTTAATGACATCACTTCCTGCTTTATGATATCACTTTGTCCTCAGCAGGCAAAATGAATGCTATTAAGCCTGCTGTACGAAACGAGTTTGACACCCTGTCTTAGAATGTTCAGGCATGCCTAACTCCAGTGGTGTCATTCAAATGATTTAGGAACAGGAACTCACTTTTGATTGGCACTTGTCGGGAACCCGGAACCAGCCACGGAGCCCGTTAGGATCCGGAACGCCCATTCTGGTCCATTCCCCCTGAATTACATCACTGCCTAACTCCCCCTTGCACTGGAACTCTTGACTGAGAAGCACCCCGTGGCACCTGGTGGGACCTCTGTGTGATACAAGAAGCTGGACTAGATGGGCTTTTGGCCTGATCCAGCAGGGCTCTTCTTAAGTTCATATGTTCTCAAGTCAGGGCTGCAAGGGCTTTGGGCTTCCTGGCATCTCCTTTGATACATTCTGCCAGGAGCACTGGTCACAAATATGCCTGCTTGGGCTCAAAAACCGCACGGAAAACACATTGAAATGGTGAGTCGCTGGTGGTCGGATGTGGTTGATCACCGTTAAATCTTGCCGAACAGTTGAATCCAGCTGGCACGGCCCTGCCTTTGCCTGTGTACAAATACCCAGAGCTGCTTTGAGCGACGGATGTCACGTGTGTGTCAGGAGGCTTTGCTGAACTCACTTTGAATGCTGCCGAGCTGCAGTTGAGTCATTTGAACTTCACCTTAATGCTGACGGTAATGAGAGTGTAATTGTGCCTAACCTCCTACAAAGTGTTTTCAAAATGGGGAGGCCGGCACTGATTCACGACTGCGAACAAATCACAGCATTCCACAAGGCAGATAAAAAAACCCTGCCAGCCTCCGTGGAATATTCATGCCTTTAATTAGAGAAACCTTTATGACCTGCCTCCATTCCAGAGTTACTACGAAGAGAGCTATAAAGGCGGGGTGGAATATGAAATGTGACATGACCCACCCATAATTTTAGCAATCAAAAATAACAGGCAATATGTGTGTGTTTAGACTTAGAAGTCCCTCAGTGGGCAGCGCATAAATGTTCCTGCCTGCAGTAGGTTACACTATGATACGGCTTGGATGATGACAACATGGGGACCCATTAAGGAAACCAACGTAATGTTAATAAGCCTGGATCAGATGTGGCTTTTAGCATGAGAAATGTCTTTGTTTCAGGTAGTGCAATGTTCGCAATCACATTATTCATCATTTTAATTAAGGCCTGTTTTTCGGATGCTCAGGATTAATTAATTCCCTCCTCCCAATTTTTTTTTTGAATCTCCAGCAACATGGCTCTCTTGCTTCAGCACTCTTTTTTTTTTTTAACTCTTGTGGAAAGTACGTAGGTGGTTTTGCTCATATCTTACTCCCACATGGCACTCACTTTGACAGGTGTAAACATAGATGGAAGATTTCTTGCCTGAAATCTGTTTTCCCCTCTGAAATTTTTTTTTGAAAAGTTAACAAAAAGAAAAAAAAATGCAAGTCAAGGTGAATACAAGCAATGACTCGGATCCAGTCAGCCAACGTACCGGGGAGGGGGGGCACCCCCAAACAGAAATCAGCGTGTAGAAGCAGTGAGTGAACTCTGCGCATTCTGGAAGAAGCAAGAAGCAAAACACCTAGAAGAAGTCAGAGAGGAGCATGCATCTCCCCTAGCAACTGCCTGAGCCTTCTCAGGAAGTCTCACACATTGAAAACTGTGACACCGGCTAGGTATACATGGCAGAACGGAATGTTTTCCTGCAGCCTCTAAAAGCAAGCCGTGAAAGCAGGGAGTGAACATCAGAGGAGACCTAGGAGGCTTCGGCGGGGCTTGCTTGTCTGCCAGGCTACCTCATCTCCTAGGAAAGCATAGAGCTTGAAGGAGTCAGGGATGGAGGAGCACCTTCACTTACAGCACTGTTTCTCAAACTGTGGGTCGGGACCCACTTGGGAATGGAGCCCCGAGTGCGCCCATGGCAGGGCGAAGAAACCGCGCCCCCAGCACATTGCCCCGCCCCATGTGTCGCCCAGCCATGCCTCCCTGCGCCCAGAATAGCTCCATTTTGGAGCAGAACGGGTGCGAGGGCGGGCGGGTGGGTCACACAGCACGCGGGTTAGTCTGCAGACTCCGCGCAATGGCGCCCCTCCACTGCCGGCGCCCACGGCTCGCACCACCTGGGCTACACCCTTCCTCTGCCTCTGGTTGCAACCTGATGTCAAGTGGGTCGTGGAAAGCTGGGAGCAGCAATCTTGGACTCTGCAGACCTTATTTTTGCTATATTCCTGTTGTGAGTGTTAACAGTTTGAAGTGAGAGGTGATTTTTTAAAATTTGGTTTTAAGTGCTTTTACAAAAATATTTTGTCCTACTCTTGCTTTCTGTCAGGGATGTTTTCATGGTTGTGCAATTGCTGCAGTCCAAGAATGGCAGTTTGCATTCCAGGACTGTTATTTGATTACATCACAATGATAGCGCTTCCTGCTTGATGATGTCACATCTGGCCATGACATCATTGCCGGGTTCATGACATCACTTCCACTGGGTCCCAACAGGAGTGCCACACCAATAAGTGGGTCCCAGTGCTAAAACGTTTGAGATCCATTGCCTTAAAGCTAAAGCATTCAAGGGCTTTTATGGCAAATCCTATGGGGCCTCTTTGCTGAAACTCAGGTCCTAGCAGCACAACTTTATGTCTGTTGCCAAAGGTGCCACCCCATACGGCGTGGTCAGGCACTATTGCAAGGAGTCAGTGGCTATGAATGCACAGCAGCTGAGCCAGGAACAACCTTAGTGCTGGTAAGTCAGCATGGGTGTGGGTAGACTTGCCAGGTGTCCAGTGATGTCATTCAGGGGGAACGGACCAGAACGGGAGTTCCGGATCCTAACGGGCTCCGTGGCTGGTTCTGGGTTCCCGACAAGTGCCAATCAAAAGTGAGTTCCTGTTCCTAAATCATTTGAATGACAACGCTGCAGGTGTCCCTTATTATAAGGGACTTTCTGTACTGAAGATTTAAAAATCTTGTCCCCTACCAGTGTTGAATGGGACTTTAAAAAAATCCCATTCTAAAATTCTGCTGCTGTTGCTGCTGCCTCGCCATGGCTAACTGCATAATTTTTATATTATTTCTGGTAACCATGGAGTGGTTTGATAGAAACCAATATCCCGATACCTGTATGTCCTTATTGTCATTTTGAAAACCTGACAAGTCTAGGTTTGGGGGCAGAATGAGGTGGGTAAGGGGAGGAAAGGGGTGTTGGGAAGGTGGCAGCTGGTAAGGGGACGGTATCAGCAGCAGCAGTACTGCCAATTTCCCCCTCCCTAGCCTTGATCTGCCTTCCTGAGTTCATTAACCCTGCTAACTGGGCAAGAGGCACTTTCTCAAGTAGTGTTCCTCTTATATTTAGCAGGGGGAGAGTAACTGTCCCTCTTCACCACTACACTGCACAGTGTCTTTTCTAATGGCTGTTGCTGATGGTGGTCTGCATTTTTTAAAGATTGTGAGCCTTTTTGGGACAGGGAGCCATTTAACGTTATTCTTATTTGCCTGTAAACCGCTTTGTGAACTTTGTGTTGAAAAGCGGTATATAAATACTGTTGATTGATTGATCTGGACTTGCTCCAGGAAAGGAGATGGCACAGGTCTGATTAGATCCTTTCAGACAGCCGAGTCTTAACCCCAGTCAAGGAAATTCCCTTACCTGGAGGAGACGTCTGTGTACACAAAGTGTAGCACATGCTCTGGTTGCCCCGCTGCATTGGGGAAGAAGGGAAGTGGTTTAGATAGAATCGGGCTGCCAGCTTAGGAAAAAAGGCTAATTACGAAGGACCTCTCAGAGCTTTATAAAATTATGCCGAAGAGGATAGAAAGAAGATTCTCTCCCTCTCCCACAATAATTGAATTTGGGCCATTCACCCGCATTTTGAATTTTAAATGTAACAGGCATTTCAAAGCTTCACAGCCAGCCTGCTTTGGGGGTAAAAAGGTAAAGGTTTCCCCATGACCGGATGGTCTAGTCGAGACCGACTGTAGGGGGTGGTGCTTATCTCCGTTTCAAAGCCTGTAGAGCCGGCGTTTTGTCCGAGGACAAGCTTCCATGGTCATGTGGCCGGCATGACTCTACGCCGTAGCGCATGGAATGCCGTTCCCTTCCCACCGAAGTAGTCCCTATTTATCCACTTGCACTTAGGTGCTTTCGAACTGCTAGGTTGGCAGGAGCTGGGACAAGCAACGGGAGCTCACTCCGTCACGCAGTCTTGAACTCCCAACCTTCCGGTTGGAAAGCCCAGCAACAGCAGATTAACCCGCTGCGCCACCACATCCCTTGCTTTGGGGGGTACTAGGTTCATTATTGCATACAACATTGTTTTGAGAGAGGCAGTTTAAAAAGCATTTTTTCCTTGTTTGCAGAAGAATGGGCAGCTAAGCCATAATTTCCCAACTCCCGCAAGTGAGACAACCACATCTGAGTCAATATTCAAACACGGGTTTTTTCAATGTCATGTCTCACATTTTGAACCCACCTACCTGGGCTGCTGCCTGTAAAGGAAGAGGAAGTGACCAAGACATTCTGTCATTCACCCTCATTCACCACAGATCATTCATATTTTATGCTTGTGCTGCCTAGACTTGTGGTCGTCCTCATTTTTTTTTTTAACCTCAAATGAATGCAAATGAACATAAAGGCAATTCTGGTTCATTGTTCACCTCAGCATTTCCTTCCTTTTTGGATTTCCTCCTGAACAGCAACACTTCCTCAGGAAAATGCCCTGTTGTTCTGATACATACATCTCTTTAGCACATTGTATGAGCTGCACTTTGGCTATTTGTCTCCCTCACATTTGTTACTGGATTTTGATATATTTCAATGTTTAAAAAATCTATTGCACCAAACTGCGTCTTTTACTGCGGATTTTTGGCATTCAGTTATCAGTTTTATTTCTGATGACTGCCATCATTCTTGAATGGTCATAACTCTAACTTATAGAATATCAGCATCCTGTGCTACTTGAATGTTCTTGTTAGAAATGGTATGCTTTAGGGCGCAATCCAGAGGGTGCCCTTGGGCTGATGCTAGACACTTGCGTAGCGCCGATGTAGGGGCTCCGACTGGATCCAAACCTCTTTCCCGGCCTGCTAACTGGGCAAGAGGCACTTTTTCAAGTGGTGTTCCTCTTATATTTAGCAGGGGGAGAGTAACTGTCCCTCTTCACTCCAGCGCAGTGTCTTTTCTAGTGGCTGCTGCTGCTGGTGTTCTGCATTTTTTTTTTTTTTAGATTGTGAGCCCTTTGGGGACAGGGAGCCAATTAACTTCATTTTTTTGCCTGTAAACCGCTTTGTGAACTTTGTGTTGAAAAGCGGTATATCAATACTGTTCGCTTGCTTGCTTGATCTGTATTCACAGGTTCACATGGTTCGAGTAAACCCAGCAGCATGGTAGGAGCTTACTCCAGGGCAAAGGAAGAAATGTTCCCTTGCCCCAAGTAGTTGTCTGGAGACTGACAGCGCAATCCTAGCATGGCCTTAGCGTTGACGCTAAGTAGCGTCAATGCATCAGTAGCGCTGACGCAGGGGTGCTGATCGGCGCTACAGCAACGGGACCGGTCCTGCAGGCAGCACCGGTCCTGTTGTGCCCGCTCTGAGCCTCTCTAGCGCCGACCAAAGCCAGTTGGCATGAGGGAGGCTCCGTCCTGTTCCGGGACAGGGATTGGTGGGGGGGAGGGAGATTGTGGGCGGGGGGAGTGCAGAATGTGGGCGGGCTTGGGAGGCGGCCATAAAGCCGCTTCCTAAGCCCATCTGGGAGGCCACGTGGCCCCAATTCGGGCTATGCGGTTTCCTTGAATCTGGCCCTGCTACTTAGCAGGCGCAAATCCAAGGAGCGCGTAGGGGAGGCCGGAGCCTCTCCTACGGTAAGAGAGCGAATGCTCCCTTGCGGAGGGGAGGCTGCAGCCTTTCCTAAGCAGTGCTAGGATATGGCGCTGGCCAGAGGCGTCATCCAGGCGGAACGGCCCGGTATGCCGTTCCGCTTGTTCTGCGGAGGGCCCAGGCCACGCCGCCTCTCCGGAGGACGGGCGAGCTGCTGCTGGGCCTGCCCTCCCTCCCTTGCGTCCCGAATCGCTCTAAAATGGAGCGATTCGGGCACAGTGAGGCTTGGGGAGGCGTGGCAGCCCTCCATCATTGGAGCGGAGGGCTGTCAATCATCCGGGCGTTCCGGTTCTTGGCGCGCCCAGATGACATCACGGCGCTGGCCTGTTGGCCTTGCCAGTCTGGCGCTGCTTAGCATTGTGCCCTGAAACTGCTCCGTGGGAAACAGCGAGCACCCTTTTGGCGACACTGCATCACCATGCGCAGAGTTAGGGTTGGGCTGGTCACGGACTTTTTATTGAAAATTGGTATATAAATATTCTTAATAATATTTAACAATGATAATTAAGGATAGTATTAATGTAAATGCAATGCCCTGGGTTTTTCATTAAAATGCTAAGACACCCTTTGGAATCCTCAGGTTCTTCTGTAAAACAGTTCTAGGCTGCCAACATAAGTATCAAAAACTGAGTTGTTATTTTGTCTGTACAAATTAGCTGATGCCTTCTTGGTATTGATTATGATGTTAGGCCAGCAAGGTTTGGCCAGCACAAAGGCCAAGGTAAAGCAGGTTTGGACCACTCTTGGAGTCAGAGAGGCCAGCACACAGATATGTGCCATCATCCCTGAGTGGTCCAAACGCACTTTACGGTGGCCCTGGTGCCGGCTAAACCTTGCTGGCCTAACTGTGCCAGCCTAATTTTAGGTTAGAACTGTGCCCTGAAATAAATTTTCAAAGCTATTTATAAGAGGAGACAACTTCCTCTCTCTTTTGTTCCCCCTTCTCTCTCTTCTCTTTTGGTATTGCTATTTCTGCATATTCTTAAGAGTGATCAAAGCACTGGCCTTGTGTAAAGCTTTGTAGTGTTGTGTTTCTTCATTGGCCACCCATGGTGCATGCAGGTAGTTTTCATGTACTCATTTCAGATTTCTGTAGTTGTTTTGGGCACAAAGAAATGCATTCCATTACCAAAAGGACTGCTCCTAGCCCAAAGAAACACTGATTTGTCCAGTAGTGTCATCCGGCAACGAGCCGGCGGAACGCTAGGCGGGACTTACCACTTGATTGACAGGCTGTCCGTGATGCGTCGCAGCCTGCCCACCTGCCGTGCGGGCTCCCTCCAGTTGGCACGCCCCTCCGCTGCTTGCCTAGGCACCCGGCGCGCCCCCCAGGCAAGCAGGCACCCCCTCCAAAGCCAGGGATGCCCGCACGGCGGACAGGCAGGTGGCGACACGTCACGGACGGGCAGCCAATCAGGCGGTAAGTCCCGCCTGGCGTTCCGGCAGCTCGTTGCCGGATGACACCGCTGGATTTGTCCCCAACAAAGGACTACAAACTCTCACTTTTTAAAAAATCACAAGACCCATTGTTTTAGGGATTTTTTTTTTTTTTTTTGGCAGTGGTAACGGGCAGCCCAGTCCTGAACTCTCAAAACGTCGACCGCTGGATCCTATGGGCACCAAGGTTACTGCCAGGGTAAGGAGCATTTGTTCCTTTATCCCAAGTAATGCTGCTGTGGCGCCAGTGGGTCTCCTTGGCTCTGTGCCCATGTTTGGATGGATACAGAGTCAAGGAGACCTGTATAGGGCTGCCCAGCTCGTGAGATAGGTTAGGATAGGGCGACACATGGTCCTCCCCTCCCTCTGCCCAGTTCCGCCCTCCCCACCTTGTCTACATCCTCTCCCACTCTGAAAGATCTTACCCCTGGCCGGGGCTGCTGGAGCGCCATCCCTTCCTCTCCCTGCCGAGGCATCAATCAATCAATCAATCAATCAATCAGTTACTTATATACCGCTTTTCAACATGAAGTTCACAAAGCGGTTTACAGGCAAATAGTAATAATAATAAAGTTAAATGGCTCCCTGTCCCAAAAGGGCTCACAATCTAAAAAAAAGGCAGACCGCCAGCAACAGCCACTAGAAAGACTGCGCAGGGGTGAAGAGGGACAGTTACTCTCCCCCTGCTAAATATAAGAGGAACACCACTGGAAAAGGTGCCTCTTGTCCAGTTAGCAGGGGTGATTGTTGCTGGCCCAGCACCAGTGTTCTTTACTCTCCTGGTGCTGTAAATGTGCTTTGCAGCACTTGGCATTCTTGTACCACCAGTGATAGAGCCATTTGGATTGGGCTCGGGCAGTGCCGACATGGGGGCGCCCAGTGGTACCCCCGCGTCGGTGCTAACACTTCGAGACTGGCACCACAGGCAGCGCTGGCCCCAGAGTGCCCACGCGGCGCGTCCTCTGCGCCAGCTGAAGCTGGCATGACTGTTGTGTATCTCTTTATGTTTTTATAAATAAATAAAACAATATGTACCAGTTACTGGTTTTCTTTTAGAGCGCAATCCTAAGCAGCGCTGGAGTGGCGAGGCTGACGGGCCGGCGCCATATCCTAGCACTGCTTGGGGAGGCTGGAGCCTTCCTACAGCAAGGGAACATTCATTCCCTTACTGTAAGGGGGGCTCCTGCCTCCCCCATGCACTCATCGGATCTGTGCCTGCTAAACAGCAGGCACAGATCCGAGGAGACCATGCGGCCTGAATCAGGGCCGCGTGGCCTCCTGGGCGGGTTCAGGATTTGACCTTATGGCCGAATCCCAAGCCCGCCCACGTCCTGCCCCAACCTCCCCCTCCCGCCAATCCTGTGTCCGTATGGACATGGAGCCTCCCTCGCGCCAGCTGGCTTCAACCAATGCGAGGGAAGCTCGGCTGGAGCCTCTAGCAGGGGTGCCGATCAGCGCCTCCGAGTCGGTACTAAGGCCAGCACATCAATGCTATGATGTAGCGTCAACGCGATGGGCAGCGTAGGATTGTGCTGCCCATCTCTGTAATGGCACATTGAAAAGAAATGAGTGAACCTGAAAGAAAATCAAGTAAGCAAACAGTACAGCCATCAATGCATTAGTATCATGTGAGCACTCTTTTAAAAATAGGAATTTAGTTATTGGTTTTGTGTCCCACGACATGGCTCAACATTCCCCCAGGGTAACTCTCCATTGATGATGAACTGTAAATGAAAAAGTTTTGCTGACCTTTAACTAAAAAGTAAAAGAAATGTGGCCAGTTCTTGGTCTCGGTGAGATGCTGAAATTATGTCTGTTTCCTCTATGCGGGTAGGAGCGGAAATCTTCCTTGATATTACAACAGTTAAAATAACTACTTTGTGAAAAGAGAGAGAAATGCAAGTGCATCATGGCTGTAAAGGAAAGATAGAGGGCTGCTCTCTGATCAATCTGAGGGGTAAAGATTGGATGAGGACCAGGAACCAGCGAGTGGGGGTCAATGGGCAATTTTCACAATGGAGAGAGGTGAAAAGTGGAGTGGTCTTGGGACTGGTGCTTTTCAACTTGTTCATAAATGATCTACTGTAGAGACAGGCATAAGCAGTGAGGTGTCCAAATTTGCTTTTTCGGCTGGTGAAAACCAGAAGGGATTGTGAAGAGTTCCAGAAGGATCTCTCCAAACTGGGAGAACGGGCAGCAAAATGGCAGATGCATTTCAGAGCGCAATCCTAAGTAGTGCTGGAACAGCGAGGGAGGCGGGTCTGCGCTGTATCCAGCGTAGCTTTGGAGTTTCCAGAGCCTTCCCGGGGAAAGGGCAAATTCGCGCCTAAGGGCTCCCCTAGGGGTTCCTTGGATCTGCGCCTGCTGTCTAGCAGTATAGCAGTGTCAAGAATGAAAGTGCCATTCTTTCATTTTTTAATTATTAGATAAGCACCCTCCAGGGCCATTTCCTGGCATGCCATGAAGATGATGCTGAGATTCTATTTGTTCACAGCAAGCGGTGCCCAAAGGTTTACTGCTTCTGAAAATGGTGCTTTGATTTAGCGACCATAGGAATTTTTATTGATTAACCAGCCAGCTGTGAAGCCATTTCCGGTCAAGGATTGGAGCCAGGATACGGCACTTTGGCCAGATCCTAACCTCAGTTCCTGGCCCAGTCGGCCTTGCATGGGTTGCTCAGATTTGCGCCATCAATTTGGCTGGCACTGATCCAGGTAGCCCTATTTGGGCTGCCAAGGCTGACCCCAGGGTAAGGGGAAAAATCCCTTTACCCTGAGGTGGCCTCTAGCGGCTGCCTAATGTGTGCTGGATAGAGCGCAGGCCTGCCTGCCTGCCTGTTCCATTGCAGGTAGGGATTGGGCTGCCCAGTAATTGTGGCAATTGGTGGGGGGGGGGCTTTAACTATCCTAACATCTTCTGAAAGTCTAATGGCCCAATCCTAACTAGCCTTTGCAGTGGCATAAAGGCATGTATAACAACAACCATTTTGGGGATGCCACTGCACATGGTAGTGGTTTTCCTGGGGGGGCATGCCTGAGGGCACACCTTCAGCCTGCTGCCCCCACCTGTTCTCCAGCACCCCCACCCCTGCCTGCCCACCTCTCCCCCACCCCCAGGAGACTGAGCAGCAGGTATTTTATTTATTTATTTATTTATTTATTTATTCATTCATTCATTCATTCATTCATTCATTAGATTTATATACCGCTTTTCTAAAATCCAAAGCAGTTTACAAAAGTTAAAACCATTTAAAATAACATATTAAAAATTAAAATCAGTTAAAACAATTAAAATGATAACAGCCATGAAAAGAGCAGAACATCCCAAATATAAAACAGCATAAAAGTCAGTAAAGGTTTAAAAGTTTTTAAAATTCTTTTAAAAGGTGTTTCCCTCTCCAAAAGCCAGTTGGAACAACCCCGCCGGAAACCATATACTGAGGAGGCTGCCCTCAGATCTTCCGGGAGCTTATTCCAGAGATGTGGTGCCACAACCGAGAAGGCCCTGCTCCTTGCCGCCACCCCCCTGGCTTCAGATGGCAGCGGAACCCTAAGAAGGGCCCTCTGGTGACCTCAGGGGACTTGCAGGAATGTATGGGGGAAGATGGTCCTTGAGGTATCCTGGTCCTATGCCGTAAAGGGCTTTATAGGTCATTACCAACACCTTGAATTGGGCTCGGAAAGGAAAGGGCAGCCAGTCTAGCCTCTGGAGCAACGGCATAGCTGATTCTAGTATGAAGGTACTATTCATTCCCTTACTCTGGGGCAAGCCTCCACTGCCCAAGTTCCCTTGGATCTGGCCAGATCTGAGGAGACCCATTTTGAGCAGTGGAGACTTGTCTCAAGGTAAAGGGACAAACATTTCATTACCATTAGGCATTACTGCATTACCCCATTACCGCAACTCCCCCCCCCCATCATAGGTATACATCACTCGGTCTGATTGCAGGGCTTCATTGGGATGTAGTTAGGACTGGGCTTTTTCTCTCCCGTCGTCTGCAACCTGGAGGAGCTGGTACAAACTGGGCCCAAGGCTGAGTTCCAGGCTTCAGAGAGGAGAGTGTGGCAGGCGGGAGTTCGGGACAGTGAAAGGAATATGCAAATGTATTTAAACTAGATTATTCTAGCTGCAGTGAACAAACGCATTTTTATTATATTTCGACATGGAAAGCTTTAATCAAAAATGATAGTTCATACATCTGTTCTTTGAAGATAAGCCTGTCGTCACACAAAACACTTTTAAGCCATGGCAAACTGGGGAGCCCCCTGCCCACCCCAAAAATATAACCCATCGCTCGGATGATTAGAGTCCAGTTACCTCCCTGAGTTGCGAATTCTGAAGCATTAGGCTAAGTTGTTTTATCCAGTCTAAGGCATGGAAGTGACGCCTGTTGATGGCTTCAAGTAATTAAGATGCTTTACATATTAAATAACTTCCTTAATATGAGAGGCTGGTAATTTCCCCCCCCTGTGTTCCCACATCCCTCCGTCCCTCAGCTGCCAACTTGCGTCCAAATGTCTGGCCTAGGAAGTCACCTATCTATCATCCCTGACATTTATTTCAAAACCAAAGGTGAAGATTATAAATTAAAGTCAGTCAGCCTGAGGGAGAAAATGAGCCTTCTTTCAAAGTTATGGAGAAAAATTTAGGTGACACTGAAAAATATTTACGTCCAGAACGATGACCTGTAATAAATTTGTCAGGGGGAAAAAATTAGCCACATTATCTCATGAAAGACAGGGAACGTATCTTGTCTCTTGAGGAAAGAAGAAATTAATAAAGATTTCTTTTCCATTTGTTCCTAGGTTTATTGGTATGCCCAACTTACAGCATACATCTATGCCTGACTACTTGGAAGTAATTCACATTGTATTTACTGGGGCTAATGGCCAGAAAATATGTACAGGATTGCACTCTTATTCTCATACAGATGGCAGGCAACTCAGAGGCAGATCTAAGGGGGGGGCAAATCTCTAAGTTTTGCAAGAAGCCTTACCTTGCAGTGGAAAACACTCCTCTCCTGCACTGTTCTAGCCAATCCTCACAGGGAAAAGCAACATCTTGGCGTTGCTTACTGGCTACAGCAGCAAGGGAGAGGAGGGATTTACATGACAGGGTAAGGCTTCTTGCAACACTTAGAGATTTGCCCTCCCTTAGATCTGCCTATGAAAACGGTGCAGGAGAGGAGTGATTTCCACTGCAAGGTAAGGCTTCTTGCAAAACTTAGAGCTTTGCCCTCCCTTAGATCTGCCTCTGAGGCAACTACATTTCATGTGGTTCTGAAGGTGCAAATGAAAAGAAGGCATAATGAAAAATGGGAGGCATGAGTTCAAACTAGGTGATATGGGGCAGAGCCGTGACTGGCTCCAAGTGTGTTGGGGTGGGGCAACATCACTGTGCCCCTAGCGCCGTCACCACCCCGCCCTATGCACTGCCTGCCCACATACCCCTCACATCCAGAATAGCTCCATTTAGGAGCATACCAGGCGCAAGGGAGGGCTGGAGGGCCAAAAAGTGCCCCGCTTTTCTGCCCCACCGCAAAGAGCGGCCGCTGCACCCACCTCCCCTCACGGCACCACCTGTACGCCTCTGATCAGTGGTTCCTCAATCAGAAGATGAGGAACGATGGAAATGTTTCTCTGAAAGAGGACTTGCTGATCACCACTGATGGTCTTACCATACCATGGAATGAATTTCTACAGGAGGAAGGTTGGGTCTATGACACACACAAGATCGGCAGCCCACAGAAACTGGATGCATGCCCTAAAACACTGGTCTTCATGCCACGTTGGGAACTGGGGCTCATAAATGAATGTTACCTTAACCTAAGATGAGTTGGATCAGTGGCAACGTCACCATTTAGCTATTTTATCTTCAGGAGTACAGCCAGGCCCCTGTATTTGCTGATTTGGGATCAGCAGATTTATGGATCCACAGATCGGGGGACACCCCTCCATGTCCATTATTGTACCTTTTTATTTCCATAGCAGCACTTACAACATGAGTGTTTCCTGCTTATATGTTCTTGCTGCTGAAAAACAAAACGTGCAAACAACCAGCCTGTACAGTAGAGGATGACTAACAGGAAGCAGAACAATTCCCTATTTAGGGCCCAATCCTATCCTACTCTCCAGCACTGGCATAGCTGTGCCAATGGGGTGTGTACTGCATCCTGTAATGGGGGTGCAGTCAGGAAGACCTCCTCAAGGTAAGGGAACATTTGTTCCCAGCGGCGTCATGCAGCCGGAATGCTGGGCGGGCTGCCGCTCACCCGTTCCTTCCACCCAGCATTCTGGCTACATGATGCCACTGTTTGTTCCCTTACCTTGAGGATACATTGTGGCTCCACCAGCACTGGAATGTGGGATAGGATTGGGCTCTCACTCTATTTACACCAGGTTTCCCTATATCTGCGGTTTCTGTATCCATGGGGGGATCAGATCTCCTGTAGATTTGAGGTCCCACCTGTAGTTTGGCTAGATTTAGAGTCAGGAGACCTCCTAGGATACTGGAATTGGGGGATGCCAGACATTTCTGTTAGTCTTAAAATGCAACTTTTTATGTAATATTAGAGGAAACATAGTTTTTTTTAAAAAATTGTTTCTATACGGTGGGAAGCAAATACGGTGTATACACAGATCCTAGCATGCAAAATGTATAATCTTCTATGACAGGGACAAATCATGCATGAAGATCATGCATCAAAGTCATGAAAGAGGCTTCAAAGGAAATAAAAAATAGGGTAGTCCAAAGATGAACAAAGGGAGAAATGCCTGGAAAAATGCCAAAAATGCCCGAGATATCACTTGATCTGGGGCTGGTTCTGAAAGGGAGTAAAAGGAGTGGAATGGGAGAAGGACATAGGGGGGGGGGGAAAGCAAAATTTAAAGGGGTTCCTATCGTGAGAGGTTAAGGCTGAAGGAGAGTCCTAGCTGTGGACAAGGTTCCCTAGCAGATGTGCAGGCACCACCCCACTTGCCATCAGAGCCATTCCAGGTGGCAAAGGCAGCAAAGACAATGTGTAGGCAGTGATGGAGCAGGGAATAGGCATATTGGGTTCAGGAAGGCGAGATTTTGATGGCGCCAGTGGTGTTAATTGCCCCAGGCGCCATTCTTTCAGGGCAGCACCCTTGCACTGCCCCTTCCACACTCACTGCCCCTTGCTCTCCCACCCCTGGCCTCTCTCCCCTGTGGGAAAGTGGTGATAATAGTTTGTGGCCACTCGCCAGCTGCCCCCTTAGTTCTTGGCTTGGGAATGTGACCAGGAGAGCAGAGGAACAAGGGGTGCTCGGTGACAGGCCACAGATTGCAATCGCTGCTTTCAGCTTCACTGAAAAAGCTCTTTTTTTGTTGGAGCCAGAATTGTTGATTCTGGTTTGTGGGCAGATGCTGGCTGCCCCCTTGCTCTGCTGCCCTCCAGTTGCCCCCCAAGTTGAGAAGCAAGAAGGCAGCTGATAAGCAGACACAGACTGTGATTGCCACTTGGAGCTCCAGTGGAAAAAGGTGGTCTTTTTTTCTGCTGGAACTGAAAGCGGTGATTGCAGTCTGTGGCCACTTGCTACCCCTTCCTCCTCGGCTTGGGGGTGCACAAACGTACCCCCTGCTGGTGGATGCAGCATGCGTATAGTAATGTGGCTGCATTGGGGGTGAGGGATATGATTGAGCTGCCCATTTTATCCCAAGATTATCAACCTACCAACATTGCTGTAGTGCAGCATATATTTCAGAGATTCCTGTCATTCCTGTGCTACATATTTAAGACTGGATAAAGTTTCTAGTTAAAGCAATCTAGGGATATCTGGGATTGATGTTAAATTTAAGCTCATTCTGTTTCTTACCAATTCTCTGTTCGCTGGGCCCATATCATCTTGGTTGTGTCAAGGTTGTGTGGGCCTGGGTCAGAGTCTGTAAAACTCATAACTGTAAACAAAGGAAAAACAAAACGGGAAATCAGCATACAAGAAATAAATACAAAGCCGCACACATATTAATGTGCAGTTCTAGCACAGATGTTGAAGGCTATAAAGCAGGATACGCTCCTTTGATAGTTATTAGCCTCCAGGTGTTAATAACACTTTTTCAGTTAGGACAGTTATGCATAGGCTTAGACTGCAAAATTCTGGTTTATTTGTTTTTCTGCATGTCTTTGTGTATATTTTTACATAGAAAATAAACCAATACAGTTATAAACAAATAATAGTTCGGGGGGGTGTCACCAACATGAATGTTCTGGATACCCTAAAGCAGTGGTTGTTGAACAGTGAGTCCAGGACCCACCAGTGGGTCATGACCCAACTTTGGTGGTACATGAAACTGACAGGGCAGGTTAGATTAGGTGCATCAAGAGTTAAACAAGCTCCACTTGGGGGAGGGGAAGCACTGCTGCCCAATCACCATTAAAGCCATGCCCATTAGCATTTATATACCAGACAGCAGCCTCTAGGGTCTTAAAAAAAGGGAACCACTGCCCTAAAGCAAATGCAAGCCAGGTGGTCTGATTGTACACTGACATTGAAGTATCCAGTAAACAAGTTTAATGTCATACAGTTGTGCCTTGTTAACCACTAGGATTCCATTCTGGAATTGATGAAAAAATAGCTTTACAGACCCACTACCAGGTTTCTTGCTTCTCCATTGTCACCCTAGAATGCATTGGTATAGACGCTATACCACATGCAGCCAGTAGATGGGGTGAAAAATGGAACCTAATGGGATGTTGGCCCTTTATTCTCCTTGTTACAAGGCATTTAAAGATGAACACACACACACACACACACACACACACACACAAACATGCTATCAGTGGTTAATCAAATCAATGGCTACTGAGGTCCCACTATATTGTAATTCATATTCCAGCTCTCACCACACATGTAAGGCAGCTAACAAATAAGATTTAAGGTTCACCTAGCAAACATGCAGGAGTGCATAGTCAGATAGAGGTTAAGAGGTTTTAGACCTAATCAACAAAATAAAGGTCAATAAGTCACTGGGCCCAGATGGCATCCACCCAAGAGTTATTAAGGAACTGAAAAACGAAATTGCCGATCTCTTAACTAGAGTATGCAACTTGTCCCTTCAAGCAGCCACCATGCCAGAGGATTGGAGGACAGCCAATGTCACACCAATCTTTAAGAAAGGAAGGAGAGGGGACCCGGGAAACTAAAGGCCAGTCAGCCTAACGTCTGTTCCGGGTAACATGGTAGAAAGCCTCATCAAAGATAAAGCATGTAGAAGAACAAAGGAAAAGGAAAGTCAGCATGGCTTCTGTAAGGTAAGTCTTGCCTCACAAACCTTTCAGAATTCTTTGAAAAGGTTAACCGGCATGTGGTTGCTGGCAAACCCGTGGATATTATATATCTGGATTTTCAGAAAGCGTTTGACACGGTCCCTCACCAAAGGCTACTGGTTATTAAACTTCACAGTCAGGGAATAAGAGGGCAGGTTCTCTTATGGATTAAAAACTGGTTGGGGAGCAGGAAGCAAAGAGTGTCAATGGACAATTTTCACAATGGCAAGAGGTGAAAAGTGGAGTGCCCCAAGGATCCATCTTGGAACCCATGCTTTTTGATTTGTTTATAAATACTTTCCCAGGTGGTGAAAATCAGAAGGAATTGTGAAGAGCTCCAGAGGGATCTCTCCAAACTGGGGGAATGGGCAGCCAAATGGCAGATGCGTTTCAATGTAGACAAGTGTAAAGTGATGCACATTGGGGCAAAAAATGAAAACTGGGAGCAGTTCTCAATTCTAAGGGGAGGGTATTCCAAAGTTGCAGGGCCACCGCCGAGAAGGCCCTATTCCTGGCCGCCATCCCCCTCACGTCTCCTGGTGGCAGTACCATCAAAAGCCTCCCCCCCCCCGATGATGTCAGAGTATGGGTAGGATTATATGGAAGGAGGCGGTCCCTCAGATACCCCGGGACTGAGCCGTAAAGGGCTTTAAAGGTCAAAACTAGCACTTTGAATCGGGCCCGGAAAGGAACCGGCAGCCAGTGTAGTCGCCAAAGCAACGGCCCAACAGAGTTGAACCGATGTGCCCCAGCAACCACACAAGCAGCCGCATTCTACACTAGTTGCAATTTCTGGACCGTCTTCAGAGGCAGTCCCACTTAGAGCACATTGCAATAATCTAATCTAGATGTCACTAGGGCATGGGTCACTGTGGCCAGGTCTACGCAGCTCAGGGTATGGTCGCAGCTGGCGAATCAGCCGAAGCTGAGCAAAGGCTCCCCTGGCCACCGCCGCCACCTGGAAATCCAGGCTCAGCTGTGGATCCAGGAGAACCCCCAAGCTGCAGACCTGCTCCCTCAGAGGGAGTGCAACCAGTGATGTCATCTGGTAGTGAAGATCGGGAACGCTGGGCGGGACTTACGCATGATTGGCAGCCCGTCCGTTCTGTCCCGCGGCTGCCCTGGCCTCAGGGGGGCTGCCCCCAGTTGGCGCAGCCTACCGCTGCTTGCCCAGGCACCTGGTGCGCCCCTCACCCATCCCCCCCAGCGAGCAGGCGCCCCGCCGAGGCCAGGGAAGCCGCGGAACGGAACGGACGGGCAGCCAATCACGCCTAAGTCCCGCCCAGCATTCCCGATCTTTATTACCAGATGACATCACTGAGTGCAGCCCCATTCAGAGCAGGGTGATGGGCTCTAATCTGCTGTAGGCATTTTTAACTTTACGCTACTTTGAAGGCTTTTACACATAAAAAGTGACTTATAAATATGAATATAAACAAACACATTTTATCTGTGCGGCGTGTGTATATATTGTGCTTGATTAGAGAATCAGGTATAAGATCCTTGCATATGAATGGAAAGTTTGCCAAACATGTTAATGAACGCAGGACAAATTGTTGGTATTCAGAATTTGTGTCTACATGTGTGCTGCATAATGCTGTGTTATACAATAATGTAATTTGGCATGCCAGACAAAGGCCCTGTCAGTCATAAGTCACAAAGGTGGTAATTAGTTTTACATTCTGTCTGCCACAACTACATTTCCCGCCCCCCCCCCTGCAAACATTTGCATTGTATTTTCACTGACACAAGTGAAAAGAGAGACAGTGGCATTTGGGTGCATTAATTTCAAACATCTCTCTTGTGATTTTGGGGTTTTGTGGCAATCAAGGAAAAGATTGATGACGAACTTTGCACTAGATCAGGGATCTCCAAAGTTTTTCGTCAGAGGGCCACATCAAATATCTGGCACGGTGTCGAGGGCTGGAAAATTAAATAAATAAATAAATATAAATATAAAATTTTAACAAATACATTAGAGATGGGACTTGAATGAATGAATGAATGAATGAATGGGCTCAAAGTTCCAGGATTCCTCCAAGCACCCCCACACACCACAGAAATATAGCACACATTTTAATGGACTCCCATTCCCCCACCCCACAAGCAGCCTACTTAAATATGCTGGAGTAAATATCTTGGAACCAACAGATCACAAGAAACATCCAGAGCATGTTCTGAGGACCGGGGAGGCCCCCTGACCCTCAAAAAGCCGTCTAAGGCCTAAAAAATCACTTCCAGGTCTTTGAAAAAACCAGGAATTGACTATTTTCCACATCTGAAGGCATTCTGAGGGCCGGGGAGGCTGCACATGGTCTCCCTGGCCCTCAGAACAACCTTCAACCAGGACCAGAGCACACCTTGGAGGGTGCAGCCCATGCCAGCAAGGTCAGGAGGGCCAGAGGCTCAAAGGGGACCAGAGGCCTTCTGTGGGCCAGATAGAGGCTCTCCAAGGCAGATGTGGAGGAAGGGTGTAGCCCAACCCCTGGTCCTGCCTTAAGAATTAATAGGCACGAATTGAAGCCAGGGGGCGGGCTTAGCGGCCATGTTTTTACACTCAAAACAATGCTGATTCCAAGCATTTCAGATTGCTTTGCACGTACTGTTTAGGATTTAATAGTTTACTCCTGAAGTAAAAACTCACGAAAATAAAAACGTGTGATCGTGTAGAAACATTATTGGTAACCTTATTATGATTAAATATGGAATTACAAGGTTTAATTCCGCATAATTATATTACTGAACACACCGGACGAAATGCTACTTGCTGTCTATTTAAACTCGGATTGCACGGTTTTGACAGACTTTATTGAAATCTACACAAGCAAAAATAAAACGTTCATGCCCCATAAAAAAAATTCTGATAATGTTCAGAATTTCATAAGTATTACAGTAGGAAAATTACATTAAAATCTCTTCATGACACAAGTAGTTGTCAATATGAGAGTAATTCTTTTTTACTTCTAGACTATTAAGAGTATTTTTTTTAACTTCTACACTCACCCCCCCCCAAAGAAAAAAAACAAATTCTGTTAATGTTCAGTACTCACTGAACGGTAGTTTTATTGAACCGATGTAATGTGAATACATGAATCTTTCCATGGAAATTAAATCCCATTTTTCGTTCAGTGATTCGCACACCCGTATGCAGAACACGCAGGCATGCTTAAAGAGGTTGAAATTAACTTTTACACGCGTGCAGGGAGATTTTTATTCGAGAATTTGCGGCAATCCTCCTCCTTCGCGGCGATGATCTGAGTCAGCCATATTGTTCCGTCCGTTCCGTCCATGGCTTCAAGAATATGACGTCATGGCTTCTCCAGTGTATAATACCTTCATGGTGTAGCCAGTAATGGCATCTAAATGATTTAGCAACAGGTACTCACTTTTGATAGGCACTTGTGTTGGGGCCCGCCCACCGGAAGTGAGGTCATAGCCGGAACCCAGGAACTGCCCCCAGGATCTGCCGCGCCTCCTCAGTAGTCCTGGGCCTTCCCTGGGAGTCCCAGGCCTTCCCCGGGGCCGCTGCACGGGCTACCAATTCCCCCCCAGGAACCGCCGCGCCTCCTCAGGAGGGAGCCCCAGGCAGCCTACCTGCTCACGCTGCTGCTGCCGTTGGTTTCCCTCGCTCCGCTGCCTGCCTGCCTGCCTGCCTGCCTGCCTGGCTCTGAGAACGTTCAGGCAACTCAAACGTTGCAGGGGGCAGAGTGGAGCGCCAACGGAGTTGACAAGTGGGCAGGCGAATGGGTGGGGCCAGCCCTAATCCTAGGAATGGGTACTCGCGTACCCCCGCGTACCCGCTACATGACATGTCTGGGTGTAGCCCAGGGTGGCACGAGCCATGGGTGCCGGCAGCAGTGGGGCGCCATTGCACGGAGTCCGCAGACTAACCCACGCGCTGTTTGGCCCACCCGCCCTCCCTGGCGTCCGTTCCGCTCCAAAACGGAGCTATTCTGGGCGCAGGGAGGCATGGCTGGGCGACACACGGGGGCGGGGCGACGTGCTGGGGGTGCGGTTTTGTTGCCGTGCCATGGGAGCACTCGGGGCTCCGTTCATCCCTGCTCCAAGGCCCAAGGCCAAAGTTTGGAGACCCCTGCACTAGATCATGCAAGGCCAATTGGGCCATATCTGGTCCCTAATGCAAAACTCCGTACCCTTCAAGATTTTAGAGATGGAAATAGGGATACGCTTCTATCACCCCACTCGCAACCGTTCACTTTGAGCTCAACTATTGTTGAAGGCTTGTCAGACTCATGGGTGATGTGTTCATTTTCTTTGCAATTGCCTGCCATTCACTGATCTGAAAGACAAGCATCTGATTTTGGTAAAGAATATACTAGAAAAAAAAAAACATAATGGTCTTGCTATACGTTAAAAATATACTTTAGCGGCTGGGGCGTGTGAAATGGCAGGTTGTGTGCTTGGGGGCTGGCACTCCAATTGATGAGACCTGGCATGCTTTTAGTGGAAGGAAGGAATGGGGACCAGAGTGGTTCACATGCACAGTGGGATGAAGGGAGATGGCTGGAGACTCAGGGTAAAAAACATCCCACATGCCCCCATCTTCACATCCTCCCACAATCTGCCACTGAGGCAATCTTATTCTTGCATAATATATCGTCTGCCCCTGGTTCTAGCTGAGGTTCACTGAGAACGCCTGTGATCCTATTGAATTTTAATCCACATGTGGTAAATCAGGGTTTCCGGGGAAGAAAGAATATCTGTCGATGTTAAGAGTAATCTCTCTCTCTCTCTCTCTCTCTCTCTCTCTCTCTCTCTCTCTCTCTCTCTCTCTCTCTCTCTACTCTCTCTCTCTCTCTCCCCTACTCCCCTCCCAATCACTAAAGTACAAATTAGACCAGGAGTGTCAAACTCATCTCATGCAGCGGGCCAAATAGCATTTATGGTGTCTGCTGAGGGCTGGAAGTGATGTCATTAAGCAGGAAGTGATGTGGTCAAGCAGGTCATGAAATAAGCACTTTTTTTCTCACTTAGGAACTCTCTAGTTTCAAAGAGAAGAGAAAATGCACAAATCTTGATCATTTTTCGAGATATGGGAGAGCCCAATTATCGCACAGGCTGCTCTTTCAGCAGTGACATCTCAGCACAGCTCAGCAGCTGAGAGCAGCTGATAGTGGTGCTGGGAGAGCCCAAGGGTTGGATAAAGAGCCTCTGGGGGCAGCATCCGGCCCCTGGGCCTTATGTTTGACATTCCTCACTTAGACAGAAAGTGGCCGTGGCTTTGGTATTGTGACCCACTTGGTACGGGGATGATCCAGCTGTTGAGAACACCAACAGTGCATAAGCAAATGCAGCACAGACCACCATGCCCGAGCCCACAAGTTTATTTGGGGGGGGGGGGCGGGGGGTTCAAGATGATAGTGGCAACCATTCTCTTTCTAACATGCCATCATGCTATTTCCAGGAATAAAAAAAGGCTTGCAGGGTGCGTATCAGATGGGTACTCCTAGCATTCAATGTTTGCTTGTTTACATCACACATAGATTTTTAGATGAACTAATATGGAATCTGCTGAACTGAAGGATAAAAGGCCTCTGTATTCCTGCCAACCTAGCAGTTCGAAAGCACCTAAAAATGCAATTAGATAAATAGGGACCACTTTGGTGGGAAGGTAACAGCGTTCCATGCGCTACGGTGTATAGTCATGCCAACCACATGACCACAGAAGCTTGTCCTAAGACAGACGCCGGCTCTTCAACTTAGAAACGGAGATGAGCACCGCCCCCTACAGTCGGTCATGACTAGATCATTCAGTCGTGGAGAAACCTTTACCTTTTTTTAATTCATTATGAAGCGGTAAAGGGTAGTTTGATTTGCGGGTTGTCACTTTTCTTTCTCCATTTTGGGGTCTCTGTCTCTCTGCGGCCATGTAGTTAACCATTCCAGGAATTCACCTTCTCCGTAAATATTTGGGAAACCTGTCTAACTACCGTGTTACATTCTTTGGAGTCAATTACTGGAAAGGGCACTACGTGGAAGAAGGAGAAGCCCAAAAGCTCACATGATGTAATGACCAAGTTTTACTTGAGCTACCGCATGTGGTTAAGTTTATAATTATTCATTTGTACATTCTTTTACATGTTGTCCTGCTAACTAGTTTTAATTTTTTACCCAGTGGGTAATTAATCTGTGGAATTCCTTGCCAAAGGAGGTGGTGTTGGTGTCTAGCCAAGATGCCTTTAAAAGGGGACTGGACAGATTTCCTCCAGAAATCTGTAGTCCATTGCAGGCTAAGGCCATGATGGATGGTGCAACCTCCCTATTGTAGAAGTAGGCTATCTCAGGATGCCAGGTACAGGGCAGTGGCAACGAGGTGCAAGTATCTCGTTGTCTTGTGCACTCCCTGAGGCATCGGGTGGGCCACTGTGAGATACAGGAAGCTGGACTAGATGGGCCTTGGCCTGATTCAGTGGGGCTGTTCCTAGGTTCCTATGAGTACATGTCTGAAGAGGAGCACCTGGTTCTGGTGGCTGTCAAAGAGAAATACTGTGGAGAATCTTGATTGGCCACCTCAGAATTTACCACAGAATGCCAGATGCAGGGGAGTGGCAATGAGCTGCAGGTATCTTGTTGTTGTGTGCGCTCCCTGAGGCATCTGGTGGACCACTGTGAGACAAAGGAAGCTGGACTAGTTGGGCCTTTGGCTGATCCAATGGGGCTCTTCTTATATTATTGACAGTAAAAAGACTTTAAGCAATCCCTGATGATCTCCAACCCTCTGTGGGTTCTGTAGGTACACTTCTGGGAATTTTTTTTAGGAAATAGTATGTGGTTAGTGGGGCAATGATAAAATAGTCCAAAACCATGGTGGAGTTAGAGGACCTTCACTATTTTGCCTCCACCACAGTATCAATCCTGACTGTGGCCTCATGTGCTATTTTTAATGGAAAAGTTTCCACTGGCTTTCAGCTGAAGATTCCCCTTTAAAAATAGAATGGAGGGGCATTTCAGAATCACTGCAGGGCCAAAATACTGAAGGTCCTCTATCCCTCACCACAGCTGTTGGTCATTTCATCCTCTCCACACTATTCCTGTTAAAAATGAGACCACAGACATGTAGACTACATGTGTGCAGTCACATCAAATGACCACATTTCTAAACAAAGGAGATTTTGTTTTCAGTAAGGGATCAGGATGGTTTGGATCCCTTACCAACAGGAAGGTAGAAACAGGAAGAAGCTTGCTTAAACTATGAACATGCATGCATGTTCATAGTTCACAGTACATCTTGGGGTGACTTTATTGGAATGTGGAAGTAGTAAGCAGCAGTTTCTTGATGTTCCAAGCAACAACCAGGGTGCAACTTGGGAACATCTGAGCAGGTTATTTTGGGCTAGGTTGTGTGTGCCAGTAATTGCTTGCCTTTGTAGGGCCATTCACCCTTATTTATTGCACTGTTTGTACAATTTGCAATAAAAATTTGGATAAAAACACATAACACTGCAATTTGCTATTTTAATCAAGAAATTTTGGGGAGGGGGGAATCACCAAAAAAACCCACCTTTACTTATAGAATTTGCTTTATTCACATACAGGTCTGAAATTATAATCAGTGACAAACAGAGGCCCGAGCACGCCCATAGCTGGCGCCGACACACCTCCCTGCACCCGGAAACGCTCCATTTCGGAGCATAACGGAGGCCAGGGAGGGCAGGAGGGCCAAAGAGCGTGCTGTTTCGCACGCGGACTGAGCACAATGGTGTCCCGCCGCTGCCCAGCGCCCATGGCCCGCGCCAGCCCGGGCTACAGGTCAGATATGTGGCTGATTATAATGGCTAGCACAAGAAAACATCTGGGCTCCATCACCCAAAGTCCAAAGATGGCTCCAAACCATCTTTCAGATGGCCACAGGCAAACTCCAATGAAGCGTGGTCATTTTTTAACAGACGTACTGGGTGGCTTGTGAGTGCCAGTTTTTGGTTTTCCATGAATGCTTTGCTCCTATACTAAAAGTCAAGGGACTGGTAACATTTAAGAAACCAAACATTTTGTTGATTCTTGGGCTTTCATTTCCCAGTTTTGATGTGTCTTCCAATAGACAAAGCACTCATGAATGTCCTTCTGGGTTTTCCTGTAGGTATTTTGAAGGGACCACCCAGTAGAAAATGCTTCATTCTTAGTAATGAAGGACTCCGTCACCACACTGTCTTTGAATAAAAGGGCATGAATAACGTCAACTGACCTTGAACTATTCATTCAGAGGTGTGCTGCGGTATTCTACCCAGAAGATACTGCGACCACATGGGATATATAGGTATTTGCTAAGGAACCATTTTGGAAAGAATGAAAGTACTTTCCAAAAACTGATTTGCTCAGAGGTATTTAGCAGGTTACTGCTAAAAATAAAAATAAAACTCTGAACCACCCAAAACCATCGGCTGGAAAATATTTCAGATCGAGAAATGTTAAACATGAATGAGAAGCTTACATTTCTCCTTGTTTGTACAAAACATCAGAGGTTTAGTACCAGTATATTTTAGTAATGATATTGATTAGTACCTCAGAGGAAAACAGTGAACAAAAAGTAAAGTTTTTGAGAGCTTACAGTCTACATTTCAATACTCAGTGTGCAATCCGTACCTGGAGTTCGGCTGGCACAGCTAGGCCAGCAAAGTTTGGCCGGCACAAGGGCCATTGTAAAGTATGTTTGGACCACTCTCAGAGTCAAGGAGGATGGCACACGTCTGTGTGCTGGCCTCTCTGACTATGAGAGTGCTCCAAACATACATTTTGGTGTTCTTTGTGCCGGCCAAACTTTGGTGGCCAAACAGTGCTGCCCTAACCACCTTAGGATTGTGCTCTCAGGTAAGCAATACTGGGAGGAAGGAAAAAAGGAAGGAGAAGGAGAGGCTAGGGCAGTGATGGCGAACCTATGCCACGTGTGTCAAAGGTGAAATGCCATGATGTTGGGAGTGACACACCAGAGATCACCAACACTCAACAACTGAGTTTTTACTAGTAAAGTTTTATAAGTTTTTACTAGTATTTCATTTTTGTAATGATTCCATGTTTCTTTATATCATGCATAGCTCCACGCATGATTGGGCTGCAGTTTTAAAATGCCAGATGCACGGGAGTGGCAACAGGATGCAGGCACCTTGTTGCCCTGTGTGCTTCCTGGAGTACCTGGTGGGCCACTGTGAGATACAGGAAGCTGGACTAGAAGGGCCTTTGGAGTGTTCCAGTGGGGCCTCTTATGTTCTTAAAGATGACCATCTTAGTGCAGTTGGCCATACCTAGACATCATTTCAGTTGGAGATGAGGACTGAAGAAGTAAGGCAAAAACTTAACATAAAAGGTAGATTTTGATGGGATTCAATGGCAGAGAGATGCTCTATTCAGATGATATAGAACAGTGGTTCCCAAACTGTGGGTCGCGAGCCAATTTCAGGTGGGTCACAAAGCACCTAGAGCACCCATATTGAAAATATGGAAAAATGGGATGCTGGAAAGGGGGAGGGCTTTGTGGTTATTTTGCTTGTGTCAAGGTTGTAAATAGGCTTTTTTTTTTTTTCCTGGTTTACTTTGCTATTGGAAAATGTTTGAGAAATAACCCAACCTATTGCTGCATCATCAGGAAAGCAGAAGGCTCTGGCATCACAATGAAGGCACTTTTAGGCATTATATCACTTCCTGTAGGTCCTGGACAGATCACACTAGTTACTACAGGTAGTTGTGCACTAGTTACTGTAGATAGTTACTACAGATAATTGCCCTAGAAACAGAGCCACAGAACACGGACAAGTCTCCCAGAAGCTAGACGTGACATCACAAGGAGTGAAGACCACAGAGAAGACTATAAAGGCCAGTGAGAATAAAAAGATTGAAAATCACTGGTGTAGATTGTGGTTGGGGTGCCATTAGAGGCCCCATTGTGCACTCTTAAGGGACACAATAAGGCCAAGGGACCACAGTTTTACACTCTTCTCTTAAAAGGTCCAGAACCCAGTTAGCACATTATGGAAAACCTACCATGTAGAGTTCTGGGGTTTTTTTTTGCTTCTCAGAGTGGACAAGAAGAAAAAGAAACAGCATCTTTGGAGCAGCCAGTAAATGTTTCTCCTCTAAAATGGCTGCCGGTTTTTGCGCTCTCTCTCTCTCTCTCTCTCTCTCTCTCTCTCTCTCTCTCTCTCTCTCTGGTGTCAGAATTGGCAGAATCCTTGACCTAAAATAGGAGCACAGTGAATAAATGGGAGCAGCAAACTGCCAGAGTGGTGAGTGAAATGGGAGCAGTTTAAAATTAGGAAAGAGAAAGCACAAGGCTGGGGAATGGGCTGGACAAAGAAAGAGAAAGCAGTCAAGGCCGCAGCCTGACTTAATTAAGTGGTGTTGCTGCAAGAGACAAACGAAAGAGACCCCTTAAATGCCAGGAAAGCAAATGGAAAGTGAAGGACACAAAAACAGAAGACATGGACCATATAACACAAATGGTTCAGCATCAGAAATTTGCATTTGAAGATTCAGATGGTTGATTCAGCTGAAGCAGAAGATTTGAGAGATTTTAGGTGACTTCTGGCCAAAGCGAATGTCACAAAAATACTCTGCAAATTCAATTAAATTTGCAGGGGGATATTTTCCCCAAGGTAAATGTCTCTGATTCTTGCCTAAGGTCTAGAGGTGGGTTTTTTGTTGTTGAATACCACCTTTTTGGGAGTTAACAACCACCTATTGGCGGTAAAAATATCTGACACAAAACACACATTTTGGTGTTTAAGATCTTTTCCAGAAATTAAAATGACAACTTTTCCAATTAGAAATAATATTGCAGCTGCAGCTGCTGACACTATATCACCTGTATCATCTACCTAGTACACTTTTAAAGCATTTTAAATTAATAAGAACATAAGAAGAGCCCTGCTGGACCAGGCCAAAGGCCCATCTAGTCCAGCTTCCTGTATCTCACAGTGGCCCACCAGATGCCTCAGGGAGCACATGAGACAACAAGATGCATCATGTTGCCACTCCCTTGCGCCTGCCATTCTGAAGTAGCCTACTTCTAATATAAGGAGGTAGCACCACTCATCATGGCCTATATAGCCCACGATGGACTTTTTCTCCAGAAATCTGTCCAAACCCCTTTTAAAGGCACCCAGGCCAGATGCTATCACTACCTCCTGTGGCACCTCGCAATAAAAATGAGATTGAGAATGTAGAATAAAAACACATAACACAGCAGTTTGCTATTTTAATCAAATTTTTTTTGGGGGGGGAAACCCACCCAAAACACACACACCCTACGAAGATCTAGTCCACACCAACTTTCCAATAGTCCAAGTGGATCCCAATGGATCTATTGTTTCTGTTTTCATAGTAACTTGTGTACCCCTTGCTTCCTGCTGTGTTGGAGGTATAGCAGGGGGAGTTTTAGATGAAACCTAGAAGAATTGTGAAGAAATCGAGACCACCTCTCTTTTCCAAGGACTGCAGCTCTTCTTTCTTGACTCCCTGACATCTTGAGCCTAAGGATGAAGGAAAGTGAACATTCCTTTGATGTACTTTGCTAAAACTCCCAGCAAAGAGTATATAAAGCATTTTAGTAATTAAGAATTATGGATTCAAAGGCAAAGCTCTTAGCACCTCCAAGCTCAGCCAAAGCCTTTCAAAAGCCCTCTGCCGAAATGTACTTCTAAGAAGAAATTATGTTGTAAATTATTTTTATGGAATGTTCAGATGTTAAGTGAATATTTAGGCTGCAGCTCCCAGTAACCTCCCTCCTCTGGAAAATAAATGTTTTCACTTCCCAGATTTCTCTTTGTCAGCATTTCTAACGGTAAAAAAAAAAAAAAAATGACAAACTTTCGTGGGTAAATGCCAGTGGAGACAGCTGTATTTTATTATTGAATACTTCTGGTGCTATGTTTGGCACCAATCCTATTTATATTGCTAGCAAGATTTCATGTGAGCCTTTGCAAGCTCTTATGTTTAAACTTAAAATGGCTGATATGGTCTGGTAATTGATTCCATCCCTTCCTCTTTTTTGGACCAGAACACAAATGAGAATTTACCACTGTGAGAGAGGAAGGCAGCCAATTCAATAACAAGAATTCCACAGCAAGATTCTTTTAAAGATCTACCATGAGGCTGTCAGATATACTCACATAATATATCTGCCACAACTGCCAGAATTTACATTCACTTTAATTGTTCAGCTTAATTTATCCCTTTAAGGGTGCAATCCTTACCTGGAGTTAAGCTGGCACAGTTTGGCCGGCACAAGGGACACCGTAAAGTATGTTTGGACCACTCTCGGAGTCAGAGAGACCAGCACACAGATATGCACCATCCTCCCTGACTCCGAGAGTGATCCAAACACACTTTACAGTGGCCCTTGTGCTGGCCAAACTTTGCTGGCCTAACTGTGCCAGCCTAACTCCAGGTTAGGATTGCTCTTTAATTGTATGTCAGTCTTCCTCTGCTTGCTCCGTAGCATTCCATTTACTACAGACCGTTGCCCTAGAAACAGAATAGCAGAATCCAGATGAGTTTTTCAGCAGTTTTTGACACTGTGCTCTATACTCCTGAGGCACACCTGCTGCCCTTTTGCGGCACACCGGTTGAAAAATAAATTCTACCTAAAAAATGTAGAAATTTTTAATGTAGAATATTTTTTAAAATGTATAAAAATATGTCAAATAAATAAATAACGGTATCTCTTTGATTCGTATGTGATGTGGAGTGCTTGTATGTGATGTTTTATTAGCTTCTCAGGCAATGTTCTTGCATTCAGTAAACTCTGGAAGGGGAAAATAGGATCCACAGGATGGCTAGACACCCACTGACCACACTACCTGGCAGTACCTGTGTGTTTGTGAACAAGAAGACATGCCTCTGCATGCCAAACAACTGGGAACCCTGACAATCCAGGAGATAAATGGCAGTGGCATAGCTACAGCGGGGTGTAGCTACAGGGTAAATACTGCAGGTGCTGTAATGCGCCATGTAAGCAGCCCCTTCCACTCATTGGGGGAGCCATTCTGCAACTGCAAGAGACACAGCACATTGTAGCCCCTGCAGTTCTTATTTTGCTGCCCCCGTAAGCTATGCCACAGATATTTTGAAAACATTTTCAATCAGTGAGGGCCCAATCCTAAGGTGGCCAGCATCAGCGGCACGCCCATACCACCAGCACTGGCGTCACAAAAGTGCGGTAAGGCACTTCCACAGCTGGCAGTAAGGCCTTACCGCTGGGCCCAGCACGCGAAGGAGGCCACCACGCGAAGCTGGCAGGCAGTACGTTACACTGCCGCTGGAGGTGCGCTTCCTCGGGGTGGGCGGGGAGGGCAGAACTGGGAGGGAGAGGGGCAGGGTGGGGGTAGGACCAGTGATGGCCTCCATCACTGAATCCTAATCTCCATATAATAATAATAATACTTGGATTTATATACTACCTTTCTTAGGTCACCAGATTTCTCTAGTGACTGTAACTCAAGGCGGTTTACACAGGCAGACTTTATTCAGAAACCCGAAGGTTTTTACAATGTATACAGAAATGTTCTATCTTTCAAGAACTACACACATACAGATGGATCTTTCTGGATTTAGTCCTTCTTTCTAGCCACCCGTTTGTCTTCTTGCTGTCTGATAAACGGCTTCCCTGCTCCCATCAGAGAAGCGGCTGAACTTCGGCACAGCTCCCCCTCACACAAGGCAGCCAAAGCTCAGCTGTTAATCAGTCGCAATTAACAAGGTCTGCCGCTCACGGAGACTTCTGGCTGTCCCAAACTGGCGACCTTCAGATCTTCAGGCAAACGGAGGCATTAACCCTCTCGACTAAATCTCTCGACTAAATCTTCTGCCCTGTATATTGGACTGTACAGCCCAACATGGAGACCCTGAAGTAGTGACGGCGAACCTATGACACGCGTGTCAAAGCTGACACACCACAGCGTTTGGGGTGACACACCAACGTTCACCAACGCCTGATAAAAACGGAGCTTGTTTTACTCATTTTTCATTTTTGTAATTATTTGATATTTCTTTATATATTACATAGCACCATACATGATTAGACGGTACTTTTTGTTTAAATAAATGAATATAAAGAATTGTTTCTCTTTTGTTTGGGAGGGGGGGTTGACACACCAGCAGAGTCAAGTTACACATTTGCCTAAGTTTTGACACACTGAGCCCGAAAGGTTTGCCATCACTGCCCTAAAGTCTGCGCCAGCAAAATAGCCAGCACAGACTTGAGGAGACCTACAGGCAGCCCTGTGCTCTTACCCAGGGGAAGGGGACTAATGTCCCCTTCTCCTAAGGTGCCTCCGGTAGATGCCCAACTACCAAATGATGCAGAGGTAGCTTAAGATTGAGTTGCCCATCATACTAAGTTTCCTAGTTCATAAAGGAACAAAAACAGGTGGAATATCGTGATCCATTTAGACCTGTTTCTTCTCCTGAAAATCCTAATTATTGTCATTATCATTGTTGTTGTTGCATTTTGGTTTTGCTTTGTCACATCAAGGAGAAAAAAAAAAGAGCCACTAGGAAGCATTCTCCCTTAGGAAGTGTGACAAATTAGGATTTTTTTCTCCTCTTCTTTTGTTACCGCTCTGTTTCTAACAAACTCAATATAAAATTTACAATGGTTCATAAGAATTAATTGGGTTTTTTGAATTTTATGAAGATAATAGGAAGATGTAAACCCTTGCCCTTCATATGCCCTCAAATGGCAACTCATGGCAGTTTTGTTAGTGCCGACACAAGGCCTTTAACCAAGGAACTGTTTAAGTGCCTGAATTCCCGGGCTAGCAAAAGAAACAAAAGCCAGTTGTAAAAAGCTTCTTCGTGTTAAAAATTATAGTCAGTCTAGTGTCCTCCTCTTTAAAATACTGCATAGCCATAAAAACCTGCTTGAAAATTATATGATCAGTCTCAAAGCTACTGCCATCAATAGTTTTACTTGTCAAGACCTTGTAGCTTAAGCATTGACTACATTCCACCGAGGGGGTTAAAAAGGACTTTTTTTTTCCTAGATGAGATACTTTCTCCTTCTCATCAGCGTATATTGGGAATATGGCCAGGTATTGCTACACATCAGCAATGGGATACAGGGGCGATTCTAACCAGAATCGCGCCCATGGCAGGGAATAGCTTCGCGCGCGCCCCCACGTCATGACGTCACGACGTCATGACGTTCGGGGTGTGGCTT
>JAJKFI010036528.1:41307-53244 GCA_029204185.1 Lerista edwardsae
CCCCGCCGCGTTCTTTCTGTTCGGGCTGGCGCGAACAGAGCGCGGTGCCGCCCAGCGCCCCACCCCCCTTGAGAAGGGGGAGGGGGTGCCGGGTGGCAGCGCGTTCTCCTCGCTCCGGCTGCTGGCTCTTTAAGCCAGCCGCCGGAGCAAGGAAAATGCGGCGCAGGGTCTGGGCGGGAGCGGGCGGGCCGTGGGCGCCATTCTGGGGGGGTGGGCGCCATGCGAATGGCGCCCCCCGCAAGATGGCGCCCATGGCTCGTGCCACCCCCTGCCACACCCTAGAAACGCCCCTGGATACTTCTACCCTATCCATTTTTTTCTGGTGTGTGTGTGTGTGGGGGGGGCGTTCATTCAACTGGAACAGACTAAGTGCAAGGTATGCCATCTCACATGGATTTATCCCCATGAATCGGAACATTAATGCAATTGACCTACTGGAGGTACAGGGCAAATAGATGAGGCTTGGGCAGTGATGTCATTCAGAAGGAACGGACCAGAACGGGCATTCCGGGTCCTAACGGGCTCCGTGGCTGGTTCCAGGTTCCCGACAAGTGCCAATCAAAAGTGAGTTCCTGTTCCTAAATCATTTGAATGACACCACTGGGCTTGGGGGAAGAAAATGTTAGGGGCTTCTGTATATAGGATGTTCCCAGACTCAGAGCAGGCTGCAAGAATTAGTTGCAGCCAACCATAACAAGCAGTCTGGGCTACTCCTCAGAAGCTTGATCTAAAACAGTGGTTCTCAAACTTTTTAGACCGGGACCTACTTTTTAGAATGGCCCTGGTGTGGGGACCCACTGGAAGTGATCCCATTAACCTGGATGTGATGTCATAGCTGGAAATGACATCATCAAGCAGGAAGTGCCTTCAGTGTAACATGATCAAATGAGGCCCCTGGAATGCAAATTGGCATTCTTGGACTGCAGCAACTGCACAACCATGAAACATCCCTGACAGAAAGCAAGATTAGGTCAAAATATTACGTAAAAGCACTGAAATAAAAACAAAATTAAAAAAACCCTCATTTGGAAATTCAAATTGTTAAAACTAATAAAAAGAATATAGCAAGCTTAAGATTTGCAGTTTCCAACATAGCTGCTCCCAGCTTTCTGCAACCCACCTGACATCAGTTTGCAACCCACCAAGTGGGGCCTGACCACAGTTTGAATAACACTGATCTACAGATATAGCACTGTGTTTGAAGCTGCTGTAAAAGAAGCAGGGGCAAGGAAGAGGAAATGTTGGCAATCAGAAAGAGAATGAGTCTTGGGCTCATGCCTCCCCCCCGCCCGCCCTGCACAAACCATGCACAGAACCTTTAACATGAAGTAGCACCATGTGTGCATGTAGAGATGGCCCTGGTTATGTGATCCACCTGCTACAACAGTGGTTCTCAAAACATTTTAGCACCAGGACTCACTTTTTAGAATGACAATCTGTCCAGGACCCACCGGAAGTGATGTCATGATTGGAAGTGCAGTCATTGTGATGCCAGAGCCTGCCGCTTTCCTGAGAATGCAGCCATAAGTTGGGTTTGTTGTTGTTCAGTCGCTAAGTCGTGTCCGACTCTTCGCGACCCCATGGACCACAGCACGCCAGGCCTTCCTGTTCTCCACTAGCTTCCTCAGTTCACCCAATTTCATGTTCATTGCTTCGGTGTCACTATCTAACCATCTCATCCTCTGCCGCCCCCTTCTCCTTTTGCCTTCAATCTTTCCCAGCATGAGGGTCTTTTCTAAAGAGTCCTCTCTTCTCATGAGGTGGCCAAAGTACTTGAGCTTCAGCTTCAGGATTTGTCCTTCCAGGGAGCAATCAGGCTTGACTTCCTGGAGGATTGACCAATTGGATCTCCTTGCAGTCCAGGGGACTCTCAAGAGTCTTCTCCAACACCATAATTCAAAAGCATCTATTCTTCGACGCTCTGCCTTTCTTATGGTCCAGCTCTCACAGCCATACATTGCTACTGGGAAAACCATAGCTTTGACTATGCGAACCTTTGTTGGCAGGGTGATGTCTCGGCTTTTTATTAAGTTGTCTAGGTTCGCCATAGCTTTCCTCCCAAGAAGTAAACGTCTTTTAATTTCATGGCTGCAGTCACCATCTGCGGTGATCTTGGAGCCCAGGAAAATAAAGTCTGTCGCTGCTTCCATTTCTTCCCCTTCTATTTGCCAGGAAGTGATCGGAGTGGTTGCCATGATCTTAGTTTTTTTTAATGTTGAGCTTCAAGCCAATTTTTGCACTTTCCTCTTTCACCCTCATCAGAAGGTTCTTGAGGTCTTCCTCACTTTCTGCCATTAGGGTTGTATCATCTGCATATCTGAGGTTGTTGATATTTCTCCCAGCAATCTTGATCCCAGGTTGTGAATCATCCAGCCCTGCCTTCCTCATGATGTACTCTGCATATAAGTTAAATAAGCAGGGTGACAGTATACAGCCTTGTCGTACTCCTTTCCCAATTTGAAACCAGTCAGTTGTTCCATGTCCAGTTCTAACTGTTGCTTCCTGACCCGCATACAGGTTTCTCAGAAGGCAGATCAGGTGGTCTGGTAGTCCCATCTCTTCAAGAATAAGTTGGGTTATTTATCAGTCATTTTCCAATATAATAGCAAAGTGAATCAGAAAGGGGAAAAGCCTATTTACAACCTTGATGCAAGCAAAACAACCACACAGCCCTCCCCCTTTCCAACATCCCATCTTCCCATATTTTCAATATGGCTGCTCTAGGTGCATTGCGAGCCACCCAAAATTGTCTCCTGACCCACAGTTTGGGAACCACTGTGCTACAAAAAGGTTCAATCCCCCCCCCGGACCATGACTGATTTCAGAAGGGCAAATGGTCTGCTTAGTCTAACATTCTGATTTGCACAATGGCCAACCAGTTGCCTCTGGGATGCTCCAAAATGTTCTCAGCTGCATGATGCAATGTTGAACCAGTAGCAATTGAAAGCACTATCTGGATCCACTCTAAGGCTGAGCAGAAAAGAGGCTGGGAGGTGGAATGATGTCCCCCCCCCTCATTCACCATAGGTACTGTCCAGATCTTTCTCCCCCACAGTGGCATCTGGTGAAAAATTGTTTTGAATAGGGTGAGCAGGGGGGAAACAGGTGGGAGGGAGTGGATCTCAATGGCAAGGATACATGGCCAAATCCAATCACACATTTTCCAGCTCACCCCAAACATAAGAAGAGTCCTGATGGATCAGGCCAAAAGCCCATCTAGTCTATCTTCCTGTACCTCACAGTGGCCCACCAGTTGCCTCAGGGAGCACATGAGACAACAAGTTGCCTCTGGGATGCTCCAAAATGTTCTCAGCTGCATGATCTTGTTGCTACTCCCCTGCACCTGGCATTCTGAAATATCGTACTTTTAATGTAAGGAGGTTGCACAACCCATCATGGCCTATAGCCCATGATGGACTTTTCTTCCAGAAATCTGTCCAGTCCCTTGTAAAGGTACCTAGGCCAGACGCCATCACCACCTCTTGTAGCAAGGAGTTCCACAGATTAATTACCCGTTGGGTAAGAAGTATTTCTTTTTATCTAACTTGCCAATACTCAATTTCAGTGGATGTCCCTCTATCGACTCTATCCCTCCTGGGCATAATTTTGTATGTCTCAACCAATTCCCCCCTCAGGCACCTTTTTTTTCTGGATGGAAGAGCCCCAAATGCTGCAGTCTTTCTTTATAAGGGAGGTGCCCCAACTCAGTAATCATATCATTGCTCTCTTCTGCACCTTTTCCAGCTCCACTATATCCTTTTTGAGATGTTGCAACCAGAACTGTATGCAATACTCCAGATGTGGCCTTACCATTTATTTGTACAGTGGCATAATAATATTGGCCGTTTTATTCTCAACCCCTTTTTTAATTACCCCAAGCATGAAATTAGCCTTCTTTGCTGCTGTCGCACACTGGTTCGATGCCCACAGCCCACAGCCTGCCCACCACCACCTTACCTGAGCCAGCAGGTGAGTCTGGCACATGATTGACTGCGGTAGCCATTTCCACCAGCAGTTCTGTTGCACTTGGCAGCACCTCAGCTTTCATGCCACTGCACCAAGGCCTATAGCAGCATTGGAGCTCTACTGCCATAAACTCTTGATAGGATTAGATCATATGTGAGGCTCACTTAAGAGTACTTGAGATTAGAGTATATGAACGCAGTCACATGATTCTGTCACTTTCATTTTGAAGTGTGTAAAACCTAAGATACTTGTGTCAACTTTATGCTTGCTCTGATCATATTGATTGTGCAAGAGGATGTGATCTGAACTGTCTCCCTTCCTAGTCTCCTAACAAAAGTAAATCAAATGTACCAGTACAACTATATGCACATTATTTTCCAGATCACAAACAATCATAGATTGCAAGCGTAGAGAGAGTCATGCTGGGAAATTTGACTTGGCAGCCAATACATTGCCCAGCAATTACGAATGGAATATCAATATATCCATTGAGGTAATGCTGCAAGTTTAGAAGAATAATTTTTTTTAAAGCATAGCTATTTAGTCAAGCTTAACCCTTGACAATGCAATGAGAGCCTACGCCAAGAGACCTGGAATCCCTGGTTGCTGGGGACCCTTTCTGCTCCCTGCACTTATAACAGTAACAGTGGTTCCTCCCACCCTTCCCATTGGTAAAAGCGGGGGATGAAACCTGCCATGGCTGATCATTTGTAGGGGCTTCAGCAGGTGACTCCTCTGATGGGTCGGAGTTCACAGCCAGTGCCCAACCCCTGATGCAGGACAAAACAATGGGAGAAGTGGGAGATGGAATGACATGTGCAAATGCAATTATTTCTATCTTGCCTTTCTTCCATGGTAGAACTCAAGGCAGTATAACTGGGGTTCCTTCCTAGGCAGTCTTCCATCTCTGGCTAAACCATGACCTGCTTAGCTTCAACTAAGGGTGCAATCCTAAGCAATGCCGGACTGGTGAGGCCGATGGGCCAGCGCCATATCTGACGCTGCTTAGGAGAGGCTGGAGCTTCCCCGCGGCAAGGGAGTGTGCGCTGGAGCCTCCCCTATGCGCTCCTTGGATCTGCGCCTGCTAAATTGATCTGAGGAGACCATGCAGCCCCAATCGGGGCCGCGCATCCTCCCAAATGGGCTTAGGAAGCGGCCGTATGGCCGCCTCCCAACCCCCCCCACACCCCCCCCACAAACACCATCCCGCCGCCAACCATGTTTCCGCCTCTGTGCGGAGCCTCCCTCATGCCAGCTGGCTTCTGCCGACGCAAGAGAGGCTCAGCGTGGGCCCAGCAGGACAGCGGCACCAATCCTGTTGCTCGAGCGCTGACGCAGGGTGTCAATCGGCATCCCTGCATCGGCGCTCCACCCCTTGCATCGACGCTATGACGTAGCATCGACTCAAGGGGCACAATAGGGTAAAGCACAAAAGTGGCTTCATCGTGTGCCTTCAGAGGATATCCAGGGACTGGTTCTTCAGCCTGCCTACAGGGCACCTACTTGAGCATCATGTGCTTCAGAGACCAGCTTGTCCCCTATGTCCCACTGCCATTTCTATGGCCAGCTATACCATTAAAGGTAAAGGTTTCCCCACGACCGAATGGTCTACTTGTGACCGACTGTAGGGGGCGGTGCTCATCTCCATTTCAAAGCCTGTAGAGCTGGTGTTTTGTCCGAGGACAAGCTTCCGTGGTCATGTGGCCGGCATGACTCTACGCCGTAGCGCACGGAATGCCGTTCCCTTCCCACCGAAGTGGTCCCTATTGATCTACTTGCATTTAGGTGCTTTCAAACTGCTAGGTTGGCAGGAGATGGGACAAGCAACGGGAGCTCACTCCGTCGCACAGTCTTGAACTCCCAACCTTCCGGTCGGAAAGCCCAGCAGCAGCGGTTTAACCCGTTGCGCCACCACGTCCCTATACCATTAGGCCTAACTAATTGTTTACGGAAACAAACTACTTGATAAAGACACATGGGATGGATACTCTTCCCTTGGGGACCTGCTGCCAATCTGGTTGGATGAGAAGTACCATGGCAATCAGATTGATACTGAAAGGCTTCAAAGGGCTTGGAAGAAAGTGACTGAGGGTGCAATCCTAACCTAGAGTTAGGCCGGCACAGTTAGGCCCACAAGTTTTGGCTGGCACAAGGGACACCACAAAGTATGTTTGGACAACCCTTGGAGTCAGAGAAGCCAGCACACAGATGTGCGCCATCCTCGCGGACACTGAGAGGGGTCCAAACATGCTTTACGGTGGCCCTTGTGCCAGCCAAACTTTGCTGGCCTAACTGTGCCAGCCTAACTCCAGGTTAGGATTGCACCCTCAATCACTTTCTTCCAAGCCCTTTGAAGTCTTTCATCCAGAGCCCTGCAGCGTGGGCGGTACAAGTGTACTGCCTGCCCTGGTGTCGCAAACATGCCATAAGGCATGTCCAGCACAGGTGGTCATCTCTTACCGCCTGCACTGAGCCAGGGTGTTCCACACGTGCCTGGACGCATCCCCCCAGAGCCAACGAGCAGTATGTGTAACACTTGCCAGCACTGTGTGGGGTCAAGTTGGGGTGGGAGTGGTGGCAACATTCCCTGCCAGATCAAGACTTTTGTGTCAGGCTGTGCTGCCCAACACTGAGGCCCTCACCGTTGCGTTGGCAAAATAGCTGCCGCAGATGCAAGAAGACCCATTGGCAAGTCTCCATGGTTACCTGGGGGAAGGGGACAAATGTTCCCTTCCTCTGAGGAGCCTCCTGCAGTTGCCTGGCTGCAGCTGGCTGCAGTGATAGCCAGCAGCGTCATGCAGCCGGAACGCTGGGCGGGAGGAACGGGTGAGCGGCAGCCCGCCCATTGCGTACCGCTCCATTTCGCCGTCTTCACCCGTTCCTCCCGCCCAGCGTTCCGGCTGCATGACGCCGCTGGTGGTAGCCATTTGGCTACCATTGCACCCATGGTGGCCAGGTAGATGAGGATTGGGCTGCCCATGGCCTAATCAGGTATTTGTGATCTTTGGAATCAAAGGTTATCCTGGGAGCCAGATGAGAAATAGTAGAGGGCTGGATGTGGCCAAGAGACCTCCAGTTGTCTCTCAGTTGTTTTTGAGTAAAATGATTATCCAAGAAGGATTAACATGATCAGGTGAACAGAGCACGTGCCAGCCTGTTGAAGCATGTCACATCACAGTGATGCTGCTTGTCTTCCCTCCTCGCCTAGCTTTCTGATTTATCTCCCCAAAGGGAGTTGTTATTTCTGTTTCCCACTCTTCTCTTTTCCAAGGGTTAAAATCCTTGGCTCCTTTCCTTTGTTTTTATTTATTAGCCTACATTATCAGACAGCAAATTCACAGACTAGAGATTTTCAGTAAAATCAATACGGTATTGTCTAAAACAAACCTGAGTTAAGTGCATTATTGGTCCATTACTGCATTATGGTTTGACCTCAATTGTGGAACTCAGTCGAGGTTCCCGCCAAACCAAATTATATTGGCAGTCCTGATTCACAGGCAAACTCAAGAATTAGGTTCTGGGTGATGAGAAACATCTAGGAGGGGACTGTCATAGCTGTGTGGTTCCAACAGCTGCTACAATTACTGGCAAATCCTCCCTTCAAACCCTTTCTCAGTGCCACTCTCCCCCCACTTGCTCATTCCCTGAGCTGGTTTCATCTTTAAACTGGAGCAGCAAAGAGGAGCACAAAACTGGATGGTCATGGAGGACGTTTGAATAGGCCTCTGTGCTAGTGGCTGTAGTGTATTGGAAAAGACAGGAGATACACCGAGGATAGGGAGTGGTATCAGCAATGGCCCCTTGTCCCAAATAAACCAGGGATTATAGGGTTAATCCCAGAAGGTTTTGCAAGCCTCGGGAGCACAGCTGTAGGCTGTTGAGGCCAGCACAAGTACAGATGGGCGTGGCTGATGTTAGAATCTGCCCAGCAACAGACATGGATTGGCTGACCTCAGTATAAAGCTGGAGGCAGGAGATAGAGACGGGATCTGCGTACCTGGGAGGGTACCTGGGAAGGTCCTGGGAAGGAGCTGGATAGGAAGCTGTATAGGTACTGGAGGATGTACCTGGGATGGAGTGCTGGATGGCCTGCCTGCCTGCCTGGACTGACTGCCTGTTGGAAGGACTGAAGGAAGGACAGTTGGACTGGCTAAGGTAAGCTCATTGTGGGGAATGACTGTGGGAAACAGTTGTTTGGCTGCCATGCCCCTGGAGCCACCAGTGGAGGAGGCAGTTGTAGCTGGGACAAGCTGACTGCCTATTGTTTGGTGGTGGGGTATCTTGAGCAAAGCCAGTAATGAGGGCAGTCTGGAGGAGGCTGACCAGCCAGTGATCCCAATCAAAGCTGCTGGAAGAGAGGAGGCCCAGTGGGTGACTGAACCACCCTCCCTCTTGCCTATCTCTGAGGCCGCTCTGTGGGGAAATTAGTTAGCCTAGTGTGGGCATTACGGCCCTTGGGGTGCCCCAGCAGGGAATTTTGCGGAATATGTAGCAGCTGGTAGGATTTGAAGCTGCTACAGAGACATACAGCCCAATTCTAAATTCTCGTGATCCACTGTGCTGCTACTGGCAGCAAAAGCTGCAGCACCATCATGCACTTCGGGGTCACTAGTTTAAATGTGCCTCCATGTGCACACCAGTGGCTCCCAGACACCAAGCTGGTGCAATTAAGGTGGTCATGGGGTAGTTTAAGGGCTGGGGGGAGGGAGATCAGGAGAGCAACAGGGTGGGGGATTACTGGAATTTAATGGCAGGAAGTAATTGCCATGGTGTTACCTCACCACTGCAGTTACTTACGGTATTATCGCTCTGATTTGAAGGCTGCCTCCTTCTACCCCCAGTTTTTAAAGGGGAAGAAGGGGTGGCCCTCAGATTGGCACGGTCCAGAATTGCACCAACAGTGTCTGCAATCTCACAGCCATTATTGGCGTGATTCTGTGCCAGTCTGACTGCCTCCCTTTCCCGTTTTTAAAGGGGAGAAAGGAGGTGGCCCCACTGGCATAGCTAATGAAAGTGTAGCCCAGTACAGAGGGCAAAATGATACCCTAGAAGTGACATCACAGCAGCAAGTGACATCACAGTTGCATTTCCATTTGCTTGGGTTTTTTGGCCATAACGTTTGCTAGAATGAAGACATTACGCTCTGATTTGTTTCATTGCATTCTGCATTAAATTCCACATCCAACGGTATATAACATGATAGCATTACTAATACATACCAAAGTTTTCAAAATTTGGGCACTAGTGTCAAGCTCTGCTTGTTGCCCCCTAAAGCTTGTTGCCTGGTGCAATTGCACCCCCCTGCACTTCTTTAGCTACACCCCTGGGCAGCCCACAGATCATCATGGTCCAAAACCATGCCAATAGTGACTGCAATCTTGCAGCCATGGGTGCAACTCCTTGCCAATCTGAGGGCCGATCCCTTCTTCCCCTTTAAAAAAAGAAGAGGAATTGGGAGGCAGTCAGAGCACAGATTTGCATTTTTCAAAGTTCCCTCCAGCTAGTTTTGCTTTGAAGAAAGCGGAAAAAAAACCAGGTGGTAGGGCTGGTGGAATGCAGCATGCACGGTGCCCTCATTGCCAGAGTAGGCAATACTGGAAGTCTTTGCAGGGGGAGAACATTGGCAGGGGGTGTGGGTTTAGCATTCCCATCTGCCTGCCAGTCCTCCCCCAGGATCCCCCTCTTTGTCTCATAATGTGCTGTTCTGCCCAAAATCCAGACCTACAATCAGGTATACAAAATATTATCTATTTTAAGATCCACAAAGCCTGCAGCGTTCAAACCTGCAATAAAATGTACTGCCGAATTCTAATTACTCCTACTCAGAGAACACCTTCATTGTGTCTAGCATCCTGGGCTTTTTAGCTTTTCAAAACAGCCGAAAATAAAAAAATAAAATAAACCCTTGTTATGCCAAAAGCCAACAAAGCATATTTGTTCCACAAATTGAAGAAGTGTTTTTAAAGCAAAAAGAGCAGATTACATCAGAATTGGGTGTCTGTATTAAGAATGCAGATACTGAACAAATGAAAATAAATACAAGCTCATGTTGGTGGAACTTTCTCACTTCTGCTCCATTAAGGGCACAAATCATCTGGAACATCTCCTGAACAAGCTCCATTGAAATAAATAGGGTTTCAACTCCCAATTCATTTCATCTTAAGCCTTTTGTTGCTTTTCCGTGAAAGCTCTGCATTTGCCAGCACAGGGCTGCCTGCAACTAAAGCTGATCCAGATTGGCATGCTCAGCCAGAACCGGTGTTTTCAGGGCGTTCAGGAGCCACTGGTTGGAGGTTCGAGGTATCCTATAAAACAAGGGTCCATAGCAAAACCATTCACTAAAAGGTAAAGGTTTCCCCATGACCGAATGGTCTAGTCGTGACTGACTGTAGGGGGTGGTGCTCATCTCTGTTTCTAAGCCTGTAGAGGTGGCGTTTGTTTGAGGATAAGCTTCCATGGTCATGTGGCCAGCAAGACTATACGCCGTAGTGCACAGAACACCGTTACCTTCCCACCGAAGTGGTCCCTATTTATCTATTTGCATTTTTACATGCTTTTGAACACTCGGTTGGCAGGAGCTGGGACAAGCAACGGGAGCTCACTCTGTCACGTGGTCTCGAACTCCCAACCTTCCAGTCAGAAAGCCCAGCAGCAGCAGTTTAACCCACAGCGCCACCCTGTCCCTCACTAGCCAGGGTCAAAGCACCCCTGAGCTTTGTGGGAAACTGGATGCTGGGAAGCAGATTCAAGAACAAAGAAGCAGCTATATGTGGAAAAATGAGATGTACCCCAGGGGCATAGCTAATGAAAGCTTAGCCCAGTGCAGAGGGCAATATGTTGCCTGGAAGTGACATCACAACAGGAAGTGATGTCACAGTTGTATTTTTGTTCTCTCTGGTTTTTTGGTCATAACTTTTGATAAAGATATTTCTGCTTTGGTTCATTGCATTATGCATTAAATTACCCTTCCATTGATATATAACATGATGATATTATTCGTACTTAGCAAGGTTTTCACAGTTTTGGCCAATAGTGTCAAGCTCAGCCCGTCTAAAGCTTATCGCTCAGTGCAATTGCACCTTCTGCACTTTTTTAGCTATGCCCCTGATGTGCCCTAATTGTGGGCTTCCTAGAGGTAACTGATCTTGTCTGATCTTGGAAGATAAGCAGGGTTAAGCCTGGTTAGTACTTGGATGGGAGATTGCATGGGAATACTTGGTACTGTAGGCTTGAGAGCCAGGATGGTAGTGTGGTTGTGTGTTGGACTTATATCTAGAAGAGCCAGGTTCAACTCCCAGCTCACCTGTGAAGCTTCCTGGGTGAACTTGGGCCAGTCACTGTCCCTCAGCTTCCCCCATCTCACTGGATTGTTGTGAGTACAAAAAAGAAGGAAGGAAGGAACTCTGTATAACACCCTGTGCTCCTGGGAGGAAGGGTGGTATAACAAGGTGAAAAATAGATGCATAGGTTTATTCTGACCATGTTTAGCACTCCCTGTTTAGTCCCATCAACAGAGCCGTTCTTTCAGCTTTATTCCTTTTTATACGGAATGCCCATTAGGTCTTATCAGGTTGTTGTGAAAAGTCAAAGTACTTTATGTATTGGTGTCTTTTGCATTTGGGAGCATTTTGGGAGCAGATGAACACACCAGAACCATAAAATGGATAAAAGAAAATGCTTTTTTTTACCCAGTGGGCAATTAAGCTATGGAACTCCTTGCCACAGGAGGTGGTGATGGCATCTGGCCTAGGCGCCTTTAAAAGAGGATTGGGCAGATTTCTGGAGGAAAAGTTCATTGTGGGCTATAGGCCATGATGGGTTGTGCAACCTCCTTACATTAATAGTAGCCTACTTCAGAATGCCAGGTGCAAGGGAGTGGCAACAGGATGCAGGCATCTAATTGACTCGTGTGCCCCCTGAGGCATCTGGTGGGCCACTGTGAGATACAGGAAGCTGGACTAGATGGGCCTT